>CAKZFU010000030.1:0-72109 GCA_936450465.1 Gibbula magus
ACGAGGGGCGTTCAATAAGTGTTGCAACTTCAATATAAAACCAACTCGCGTAGTCAATTTTTTACTTTTATTTTTCAATATAGTTACCCTTCACCTCAATACACTTATTCCATTTCTCTTTAAGACTTTTGATGCCGCTTTTGTAGAAGTCTTCCGTTTGCCCCCCTAACCACGCCTCTGTGGCAGCTTTGATGTCTTCGTCATCCCGGAAGTGCCTTCCACGTAGGGCGGATTTCAGGTTTCTGAACAGGAAGTAGTCACTGGGGGCTAGGTCTGGGCTGTAGGGTGGGTGGTTAAGCTGTTCGAATCCACAATCACGTATAGCGGCCTGTGCAACTCTTGACTTGTGGACTGGAGCGTTGTCATGCAAAATCAGAACACCACGTGTCAACATTCCACAGCGTTTCTGTCGAATTGTCTTTCGCAATTCTTGCATTAGGTTGGCATAATATTGACCATTCATTGTAGTTTTGGTTGGCAAATAATCAATTAATAATATGCCTTTTGCATCCCAAAAGATTGTCGCCATAACCTTGCCAGCTGATGGTTGAGTGCGAAACTTCAGGGGAGACGGTGAACTCGGGTGCTTCCATTGCTTGGATTCCAGTTTAGTTTCCGGGTCCCAGTGGTGGATCCAGGTTTCGTCACCTGTCACCAGACGAGACAAAAACCTGGCTTCATCCGCATTAAACCGATCCTGGAGCTCCATGCAACGTTCGGTTCTTTTCTGGCGATCTTGTGCTGTGAGGTTTCTGGGTACCCATCTTGCAGATACCTTGGACATACCAAGATGGTCATGAATTATTTTTTCAACACTTCCAACTGATATCTGGAATTCCAAAGACAGTTCAGAAACTTTAACACGGCGGTCAGCTAAAATTCGTCTTTCGATAGCGGCAATAACTTCCGGTCGGGTGACTTCAGATGGCATGCCTGACCTTGGTCATCGTCTAAGGACTCCCTGCCCCGCTTGAACTGAAGACACCAGCGACAAACTGTTGAAACGTTAGGAGCATCCTTACCCATCACATTACACATACGATTATGTATTTCTGTAGCTTTGCATCCCTCTTTAGTAAGGAACTTGATCACAGCGCGTTGTTCATGTTTGAGGGAATCCATGATTATGGAGACCCCTAGGTCAGCGCAGCTATTATATCTAAATAATTGTTATGTCTAGAAATTGTTTTGACATGTGTCAATGTTATGTTTTGACTATAGTAACACCTGCTATAAGCTGACACTGTTTATGTAAACACCAATGCCCCGCTTGCAACACTTATTGAACGCCCCTCGTAGTATATACTTAATTTATATATACATCAATTATGTAACTTATCTGTATTGTATTCTATTCAGTAAAACATTTTTTTAAATAACTCCAATACGAACTAGGACTGCCGCGGCAGTACTTAGGTCTTCATACTTCTGCTTGACCTTCACCTCCATGTTTGATCGAAGAATGTCACTTATACTATTCTGTCAAAACTACTGATGTTACATGTATCCCCCCTCATACCAGCAAAACTTTGAAAATTCCCAACTTATATTATTAATCAAAATATCAAGAAAACCACGTGACCTTCATATTTGCAATGATTTACTTCTTGTTTTTATTTGTACTGTGCATCTTTAAAAAAATTAAGTCTCTAGGTTGATATTTAAAATTTGCCCTTTCCAACGAATTTATCAGCTTTATGTTTTTATAGAACCGGTATACTGTCAATCTTTTACAACAAGTTGGTAATCTGTAAGTGGAATTTAGAAAATAATACTATACAATAAGACAGTCTCTAGTTCCATTTGGAAATTTTACCCTTGTTTAAAATAAAAAATTTGTTTTAAAATCTTTCACCGATGCCTGCAGTGTCCTAAGAAGAAATTACAATTTCCGCAAGCTCCTGCCAAGGTGCATGCAGCCATAAGCAGACCAAGCGTCAAAAGGAAGGAAATGTTGAATTTTAAATATTTGTAAACTACTACGAATACATCAGCATTATTTATTTGCATGAAATACTATTGTGATTCTTTTAAAACAAGTTGCATGTCTTTAAGTAGATATTTAGAAACAATACGATGACAATTACACTAAATAGATAAGATGCCAGGTTCCCGCAACCTCTTGCCAATGAGCATGCTGCCAAAGGCATGGCCTCGAAGTGAAATGATGATAATACATTAAAATAAAGAAATTATAAATAGTGGATGAACCATATGAGCAACGAATTCGCCCTGATTTACAATTTTGATCACAGCGATATTAGCTATCTTTAAATTAAATTACAAGTCTCTTGTTCTTTTTTTAAAATTGAAATTCGGTTAAAGAGAAGACTCTTCCACAAGCTCCTGCCAAGGTGCATGCTGCCATAAGCAAACCAGGCGTCAAAATGAAGGAAATATTGAATTTTAATTATTTGTGAACTACAACGAACATATCAGCTTTATTTATTTGCAATAAGCTTCATTTTGATTCCTTTAAAACAAGTTGCAAGTCTGAAAGTAGATATTTAGAAATAATACAATGACAATAACACTCATGAGATGAGATGCCAGTTTCCCGCAACCTCTTGCCAAGGAGCATCCAAAGGCAGGGCTTCCAAGTTAACCGATGAAAAAACATTATAATACAGAAAATGTAAATGGCGGCTAAACCATGTGAGCTACGAAGTCGTCATGATTTACAATTTTGGTCACAACGATATAACCTATCGTTTAAATGGAGTTGCAAGTCTCTAGGTCTATTTTGAAATTTTTGCCCATGTTAAATTTTAAATTTTGAAAAATGTAATTTTTTTCAAAATTCCTACAGACCGGAAATGACTGTTCGCACGCCATTTTATTATTGATTCTTGTACACGACATATGTATCTTCCTTCCCTGAAAAAGTCATAACGTTCCCGTCCTAGGTCTTTTAGTTATATGCCCTTGAAGTTGGCCATTTTCCACTTTTTTCCGATTTCAGACAAATTTGAAAGCTCACTGTGAAAAAAGTATAAAGATTTCGCAAATTCTGATTCGTATCGTTTTGAGTACAATGCATCAGCTACTTTGTGTGAAAGTTTCAGATCTGTAGTGCCAGAATCTTCAGAGGAGAAGATTTTTGAAGATGGGTGGGGTCAAAAACGCTGAAAATTCACTAAAAACGAAATGACGTCTAATTCATTTGACCCACGACTTCGTCATGATTTACTTTTTTGTTCCCAATCTTATTGCGCATCTTTTAGAAAAAGTTTCAAGTCTCTAGATGCATTTTGAAAAAATTTCCCATGTTAAAATTCGAATTTTCGAAGGGCCGTAACTCAGAAACCGGAACCGGAAGTCGGGATTTTTTTTCATCTGTATCAATTTCAGCCCAGAGGCTAACATCCCTGTTAATTTCATGAAAATCGGGTCACCCGTTTTTTCAGTACAGCTGTCACAAAAATCTCGGAAATAATAATAATAATAACTAGGACTGCCATGGCAGTACTGACGGTCTTCAGATTGCTGCATTGTAGCCAGAGCAATCTTTCCTTCTAGTCCACGTTTTACATAATGTTGAAGAGATCAGATATTTCCGCTAGCTCCTGACAAGGTGCATGTCGCCAAAAGCAGACCAGGCTGTAGAACGATGGAAATGTTGAAAAATAAAAATGTTACCCCTGCAAAGAATATTATAAGCTTTATTTATTTGTAGGCAAGGTCATTGTGTATCTTTTAAAACAAGTTGCAAGTCTCTAAGTTGATATTTAGAAAAGATACAATGAAAATAGTGAAAAGATGCAAGGTTCCTGCAACCTCTTGCCAAGGAGCATGCCTCCAAAAGCAGACCTTCGAAGGGAAACAAAGGAAATGCGTTATACTATAGAAACCACGTGACCTACGATTTCGTCATGATTTACTTTTTTTGTCACAAGGACATAAGCTATCGTTTGAACAAAATTGCAAGTCGCTAGTTCTATTTTGAAAATTTTGCCCATGTTAAAAATCTATTTTGTGAAAAATGACAATTTTTCGACATTTCTACAGACCGGAAATGACTGTACGCATGCTATGTTATTATTGATTCTTGTACACGACATATGTATCTTCGATCCCTGAAAGAATCATAAAGTTCCCGTCTTAAATGTCTGAGTAATCTGCCCTTGAAGTTTGCACTTTTTAATTTTTTTTCATTTTCAGACATTTTTGAATGGGCACTGTGAAATAAATAGATCGATTTTGCAAAATCTGGCTCGTATCGTTTGAAGTACAATGCATCAGCTACATTCTGTAAAAGTTTTGGCTTTGTAGTACCAGTATGTTCAGAGGAGAAGATTTTTTAAGATCGGTAGTGTCGGAAAGGCTGAAAATGCACAAATATGCACTAAAATCAAAATGGCGTCTAAGTCACGTGACGTACGACTTTTTCATGATTTACTTTATTGCTCAACAGATCAATGCGCCTCTTTTGCAAAAAGTTGCAAGTCTGTAAGTGCATTTTGAAAAAAATTCCCATGTTAAAAATCGAAATTTAAAGGGGCTGTAGCACACAAACAAAAGCCGGAAGTCAGGATTTGTTTTCTTCTGTATCAATTTCAACCCAGAGCCTATCATCTCTGAAAGTGTCATGGAATTGGCGTTAGTAGTTTAGGCTGTGCAGCTGCCACAAAATCGGTACAAATAATAATAAGTATAATAATAATAATAATAAGGAAAATCGGATAATAACAATAGGTCTTTCAGACTAAAGTCTGAAGACCTAACTAGGACTGCCATGGCAGTACTGACGGTCTTCAGACTGGTATACTAGCCCCAGAGCAATCTAATATCTAATATATCTAATATATCTAATATATATATGTATATATATGGGGGTATTTCATTAACAATAACAGCAACTTTGAAATAGTTCAAAGACAAGTCATTTGATCTGAAGTATTATAGAGATCATTAAGGAATGATTAGTAGGGATTACCGCTATGTTAACAAAATTTCAGCTATGAAACATATGAATGTTGCCATCCAAAAGAAAGTAGTCAGATCAGTAAAGGGAGGGACAGGAATAAATATATAGCATTTGAAAAACAGCAGAATTTGGAACTACCCAAGTTTTGTCTGGACTCTACCCTTCGACCTGGTCAGCCTAGTTGTACTTGCTGGGAACATTAATGATCCCGCTGACATAGCTCTAAGGGTCACGGAGACGCACAAACCTCCACACCACGATAAGGTACTGGGACACATGAAGGAAGTTTTTAAGATAATCGAAGTCATAAATATGTTAATTCAAACTGTAAAGAAATATATATTACTATGAATTGTTGCAAGAGTCAAACATGCATACGTATACATTATTCATTACAAAAACTGCATACAAGACAGGCAAATAGCCAAGTCATCTTTACTGCAGGAGTCCAACATTCTTTCATATACATTATTCATTACAAAAACTGCATACAAGACAGGCAAATAGCCAAGTCATCTTGATTGCAGGAGTCCAACATTCTTTCATATACATTATTCAATACGAAAACTGCATACAAGACAGGCATATTGCCAAGTCATCTTGACTGCAGGAGTCCAACATTGAAGCTAATACATATTCAATAAAAACTGCATTCACGACAGGCATTGTGCCAAGTCATCGCGGTAGCAGAAGTACAACAAACACTTGCTACGTCATTTTAGAGGAGTTCTAAATATCATTTCTGCAAGAAGCAGAATCGAGGGACAAATGGCAAAATCGGCAACTTGAGTATGGAGACACTCCATAAGTAACTGCATATAAGACAGGCAAATAGCCAAGTCATCTTGATCGCAGAAGTCCAACGTGCATACATAAACAAATTTCAAGTAAAAAACTGCATACAAGACAGCGATATTGCCAAGTCATCTTGATTGCAGGAGTCCAACATTAAAACTAATACATATTCAATACAAACACTTGCTTGCTACGTCATTTTAGAGTTGTTCTAAATATCATTTCTGCAAGACACAGAATCGAGGGACAAATGGCAAAATCGGTAACTTGAGTATGGAGACACTCCATCAGTAACTGCATATAAGACAGGCAAATAGCCAAGTCATCTTGATTGCAGAAATCCAACATGCATTCATAAACAAATTTCAAGTAAAAAACTGCATACAAGACAGCGATATTGCCAAGTCATCTTGATTGCAGGAGTCCAACATTAAAACTAATACATATTCAATAAAAACTGTATTCACGACAGGCAATCTGCCAAGTCATCGTGATAGCAGGAGTTCAACAAACACTTGCTTTCTACGTCATTTTAGAGTTGTTCTTAATATCATTTCTGCAAGACACAGAATCGAGGGGCAAATGGCAAAATCGGTAACTTGAATATGGAGACACTCCATAAGTAACTGCATATAAGACAGGCAAATAGCCAAGTCATCTTGATTGCAGAAGTCCAACATGCATACATAAACAAATTTCAAGAAAAAAACTGCATACAAGACAGCGATATTGCCAAGTCATCTTGATTGCAGGAGTCCAAGATTAAAACTAATACATATTCAATAAAAACTGTATTCACGACAGGCAATCTGCCAAGTCATCGTGATAGCAGGAGTTCAACAAACACTTGCTTGCTACGTCATTTAAGAGTTGTTCTAAATATCATTTCTGCAAGCAGCAGAATCCAGGGACAAATGGCAAAATCGGTAACTTGAATATGGAGACACTCCATAAGCAACTGCATATAGGACAGGCAAATAGCCAAGTCATCTTGATTGCAGGAGTCTACTAAACAGTTGAATTTAATTATCTCATTTAGCAGTTTAAAGTAGAATCAAGGGACGGAATGGAAAGTTAATAACTAACAAACAATGGTGACAGCAGTGCTAGCAAATAAGGTAGTATACATGAAGATCTTACTCGATGCAAACTTTCATTCAGGTTCAGTGAACTTGGGATAGTTTTATCTCTATTGCTTCATGAAAACTGAAGAAGGTGGGTATGATGCTCACTGAAACATGTTCAACACCTCTTGTGTACACGTGATCAATGATAGTGTTGTCTTCCGTTGTGGCTTGAAATACATTCTGAACGAACCCATAGTTGCCTAGGAAATCTTGTATAGATGACGATGTCCTGATGTTATCATTGAAGTCACCAAGGATAACCGTACCACAACTGTAAGTTTCATTCAGCGTTTGCATCAAATGAGCCAAGCTTTTCTTGAACACAGACATTTGGTATGCCGGCGGCCTGTAAAGCAGAACAAGAGCAATGTCAAATTCTCGCAAATACATGCAAAGATGTTCTATATTGCATGGTATGTTGCCCTGGTTAACATGTACATTTTGTTTCACGAACATGCCAACACCACCATGAGCTTGTGCTTTGAAATTTGAAAACATTCTGCTGGAATTGTCATAAGAAGACGCCCTGGTTTGATGAAAAAACGTATAAGATGACAAAGCATCTTTGGACAGATTTGGAGTGGATAGCCATGTTTCTGTAAGGCATATCACATCTCCCTTCATAAATCGTTTGTCATTTTTCAAGCAATGAAAATGTGCATCGAGGCCTTGCACGTTATGCAGAATGACTGTCAAATCAGAAGTGGTGTTGGAAGAGATCTCTGAATGGAAATCTGCCATTTGAGCCAATGCATTTGTGACCTGATCATTGCAGTAGATTTTCTCAGGATCGAACTTTTCCACAACCAAGCCTTCTAATGACGTCACACGGCTCAAAGCAACATATGCTTGTCCTGGAGTCCGGATACCATCAAAGGACACGACAATGTTGTCGAAAGTCAGACCCTGTGTCTTGTGCACAGTGCATGCCCAAGCAAGTTTTAAGGGGAATTGACGTCTTACACCAGCACCATTTCTTGCTGTTTCCTCATGCATCTCTATTGGTGTGCTTGAATGTGAAACATTGATTGGGAAATGCGTTTTCCTTCTCAGTTCTGCTCCAACTTTAGGATTGTCAAATTCAATGAAAATTTTGAGAGGTTTTTCTTCATTGTCTCTCATTTGGAAGTTGGAAACAGAACCAAAAACACCATTTACTAGACCATCGCCCGTGTCAATGTTTCTGGTCAGCATTACTCGTGCACCAATACCGATGTTGATGGTCTTGGGCAAAGCAAATGAGCCGCACATTCGTTTTCTCATTGCAACATTGGTTTTGCGTTGCTTGCAGATATCCTGAGCGTCAATGCTGTGAATGTATTCACATTTGGAATGCAGCATTTCTTCATTGAAAGCATCAACTTGGCAATTCCTTGCAAATATGTGAATACAATCAACATCTTCTCCAGTCTCACGACTTTCGAGAGTAACAATGTCTTGAGGCTGTAATGCAGTTTTCTTGTCTCGAGTTCGCAGTCTGTTCAACATTTCTGCGAACATTGTGTTCCTCTGACGCATAATTTGGGTAAGCTCAGCCTTAAGAAATAGGTCATTCCAATGGTCTACTCCAATATTGTCTGCCAAAAGTGGTCTACCCTTCACTGGTGGTAGCTGGTAGAAATCGCCGACAGCAAGAATGGACACATTGCCGAATGGGACATCATTTTGAGTCTGCTTAATTTGTTTTAGTCTGCCGTGAATGTATGACATGAGTTTGTGGTCGACCATTGAAATTTCATCAATTATCAATAACTGAACGCTTTGGTACTTGCGACGAAGAGTATTGATTTTGTCTTCACCTAGAGGAATATAGGGCAAGTATGCCTCGATACCAATGGAGAAGGCACTGTGAATAGTCTGAGCGTCAATGTTAAAGGCAGCTACGCCAGTTGGTGCTGCAAGTATGACTGAAATGTCATCTGGATTAACTCTGCATTTAGCCAGAAGTCTGTTTGTTTCATAGTTAATGGCCTTGATGAGCATAGACTTCCCTGTACCACCAGGACCATGAACACAGAGATGAAAAGGTTTTGGTTCCAGCCCATTTCTTTTGTCGAGAGCCCATTGCCTTACCATATAGAATATGGAAGTTTGCTCGGAGTTGAGTGACTGAAGAATTCCATGAGCGTCGCGTTTAGACAGTGAAGATGACACAGTAACAGTTTCATGAGTTCTGTTGTCATTGCTCTGTAAATCTGGAATGTTGTTGTCATCTTCACCCTCATCATCAATGATTGGTCTTTGATCTTCACATTCTTGTCTTTCCATTTCTGTTTCAGGGCATATTTGAGACCATGCGTCTTCCAAAGAACCTGCGTTTGCAAGAACTTCTTCTGCCATGTCAAGTTCATCGGCGTCTTTTTCAAAAAGTTTTCTGTTCTCGTCAACAATGGTCTTTACTGACTGAGTGGTACTGCCGATTTTAACTGAAGCATCTTCATAGAACCGTTCATGAGTCTCGAAGCCAGGTGGTTTCAGATGTGCATTTACTCTGTATGGCAGGAAAAGTTGCAAGATGCTGTGGTGATATTTTTCAGGATCATTGGTTTGTGAAAATCTCGGATAACGAATGACTGCAGGCTTGCTGTTCGTTCTTTTCTGCATAAACCCAAGTCCTTTCTGGAGAGTCAAGACAGGAGTTCTGCGTTTGTCATTGTCAACACGAGACATTTCTGATGGTGGCACAATTCTATACTCCGAGCAAAATTGAGCCAAGCACAGTTTATCCATTTCCTCACCAGTTGGTCTGTGAGTATAGCGATCAATCAAACTTGTCGCCCACATGTCATCTTCATTGAAATCTGCAGAAGACATTTTTTGTTTGATAGTCTGAATGGGCAGGCTCAACCGAGTTGTGTTAATGCCAACAGGTATAAATTGCACCAACCGGGACCCCTCTTTCAGATGCATGTTACATAGCCTGTAAACAGCTTCCTGTGCACTTACTTCTCTGTGAGTGAGGTAAGTGTGCCCAATTGTTCTTAATGCTTCTTTTGCATCAACATTGTTTTCTTTACGAGCTTCCTTTTCTGTTTGAGCAAGAAGCAGGCCCATTTCACGTTCTGCTTTGCTGATGTAGGATATAATGTAGACAACACATGAATATGCGTCAACGACATACTGAATATCCATATTGGCATTCCAGCATTTCAATAAAGCAGGATTATACTGATTAATCCAGACGTCAATAGGCCGTCTCCTTATTGCAACAGTGGTCTTTTTGCCTAGCGCTGCACATGCCTCTTCAAAAATTGATTGGGATACACCTATTGCATGAAACAATGCTTCGGTGGAATCATATTGATTATCCCCATTTATTTCAGCCCAGATCCGCTGAAGTACCTCTTGTGCTCTTTTGGAAGATATTTTGGACCCTATAATCTCGTTGAAGAAACGCATATCGGGATTGCCATCTGTGTCTTTAGGCAAATCATCAATAGTTTTGTCGTTTGATTCAGCATGACAGATGAACGTTTCACATGTTGGAGGTCTTGGAAAGTTGAATCTACATGTTTTCCCCCCTTTCCGACAAGTCTGAGTATGCCGCTTGCTATGTGTTTGAACGGTCTCGACTATGCTGCGGAGTTCATCATCATCAGGAAGTTCACATGAAACGTATCTATCAACAAAATCAACAACAGCTTCATCAGGGTCAGTTGCAATTTTAGGAGCATTTTCTATCCAGAAAAGGCAGTGGGTATGTGGTGAACCTCTCTGCTGAAACTCAACTCGATAAAAGTAATCAACTAATTTCCCGATAGGAGCTGTTGGCGACATTATCACCTCTGTCAGGAAAGTATGGAACCTTCGATCGAACATTCTGGCAGCTGTTACAGGATTTTGCCTAAGAATTGCACATTTTGAATGCCAATCAAGATCTTTAGCTTGGCGCGTATCAGCAGTTTCATGCAGAATGGAATCAATGATTTCGGTCCATCTGAGTTCAGCAGATGAGAAGGAACAAAACCATGTGGGTATTCCCAACTGCCTGATCATGGCAAAAAGATCTTTTTGGACAGCTTGCCAAAATGGAGGTGTTCCCCTGATTGGTTTCAAAAACTTATATCCTTCGTCATGTTTCAAAATTTCAGAGAGGGATTCTTTGTCAGTCAGTCTTTTTGCTTCAATTTTCCCGCGGTTTTGTGATGGTGTTCCTTTTCGAATAGAAATTTGAACGTTAGATTTGACCTGCTCAAGTTCAGCAAGATACTGAGCATAAAATAAATAATCAGTGTTTCGCGCAAATCTCCCATCAGCATTCATCAATCTGGTGTTGAGGTATCTACCCAATGTTAGCCTCTCCTCTCTGTTATCATGGAATGTAGGTGTCCCAGTTGGGAACAAAGCAGGAAAGCACTTGGCTTCGTTGGTTTTGTCAGTCGATATGGCAGTTGGCATGTTATTTTCACATGGAGAAATGTTGACTATATTCTCATAATTATTATCCAAAATGTCTTGCCCAATATCGACTGGTTGAAGACAAGTGTCCAACAACATTCCACTTTCCTCAATTTTGACTTCAGATGTGTCAGGAGAAGCAGGCTGATCAGAATTTGTCTCATTGTCTTCAACGTTTGTCTCCTCAGTATCATTGTCAGAATGCGACTCTTCAATATCATTGTCATCAATATCAATGTCGTGGGGATTCACCCAGTCCCTGTTGAAATCAATATCCCTGTAATAGACATTGTTGTCTTTTAAATATGCTAAAGCTGCTCTTATGCTTTCTCTGTTGACATACTGATATTGATAATGGCCCTTGAAAGCTAATTTCCGTTTCAGTTTCACCCTGATCAACTGATCCGATGTCTGAACTCTAGGGAGAACAAGCGATGTCTGCTTGATGTTTGAAGGAACGGCAACAGTTGGGCCATGCACAGCATTCTGCTGACCTTTTGGTAATGACAACAGCTTCATGAATGGAATGTTTAAGGCCACAAGGTGTTGTTCCAAATTGTTCAAACAACCTAGTTCTTTTGGAATAGCATGCAACTGCAGATTGTTCACAACAGCCTCAGCTGGTTTTTTCCCAGATTTTAACTTTCTATGACAACAATGACATATCCAATATTTTCCACTCGGTCCATCAATGAAAGCACATGGCTGTATACAAGAGGCTTTACACGTGTGGAGAAAAGTGTCAGTAATACAGTGATCAGCAAGGTTTTGGGCATTGCAATAATTATGTCTCGCACATGGAACAACTTGATTTTTAAAAAAGCGCCGATGGCACACTGCACAAACATATTCTGGCCCCTCTGAAATAAGTTTTTGAAAATGTGATATGACATTTACTATTTCACTGTTGTAAGCAGTTTTCTTATTTCTGTTGCCGGTAGTACGTTTTTTAACTTGTGCTCGAAATTGCGGATTACTCTTGTACTTTTGAGTTTTTGCTCCCTTCACACTATCACGAAATTGTTTATTTTGCTGATAGTGATCAGTGTATGCCTTTTTCAGGTCCTCTTGAAACTCGGGATTTTGATGGTACTTATCAGTGCTAGCCCTTTTGACACGCTCACGAAACTCGGGATTTTGATGGTACTTATCAGTGCTAGCGCTTTTGACACCCTCACGAAACTCGGGATTTTGATGGTACTTATCAGTGCTAGCCCTTTTAACACCCTCACGAAACTCGGGATTTTGATGGTACTTTTCAGTGCTAGCGCTTTTGACACCCTCACGAAAGTCGGGATGTTGATGGTACTTGTCAGTGCTAGCCCTTTTGACACCCTCACGAAACTCGGGATTTTGATGGTACTTGTCAGTGCTAGCCCTTTTGGCAGTCTCTCGAAACTCTTGATTTTGATGATATTTATCAGTGTATGCATTTTTCACCGTCTCCTGAAACTCTTGATTTTCATTATACTTGTCAGTTCTTGCCCTTTTGACAGCCTCCCGAAACTGTGGATTTTGATGATACTTATCAATGCTTGCCTTTTTGGCAGCCTCTTGAAAATTTTGATTTTGAGCATATTTATGTATGCTTTTTCTTTTCAATTGAGACCTGTATTGCTCATTTGTTTGATATTTTGCTCTAGCAATTTGACTTCGTCTTTCTTGTTTTGTTTGTGAACATTCCCCACCCTGCATTTCATTTGGAATTGCCATTCTTTGGGCTCTCATAAAGTTACGCTTTTGTATTTTCTTTACATGGCGTTTACTTTGTTGATGTTTGAAATCAGGGCTAATAGGTTCTTCATCTGATAAATCACTCCTTTCAGGTTCTGTAGAACTCTCGCGGGTCGATGTTGTATTGCCTGATGGATCCATCTGATCAGAGTCAACACCATGTGAATGATGACTGTTTGACAGATCATCAACTATTGCTGTATCAATTTCACGATCAATTTCAACAGAAACTGGGGTTATTTCAAACATAGTGTTCATATTGGCATTCATGGACAATGCTAAACGAATGCAGTGTTCATAAACCTCATGAACAGTGCCGTATGAAATGAGCACGCTGGTGCCATCACATGACAATGTACCATGCTCATTCCTGGAGTGAGAATCAAAAATATACATAGAGTCTCCTCTCCTTACAACAGCAAACACTGCATCACAAAAGTTCACAAAACATGACCCATGATCAACTAGTGCTCTTTCCAATGCATCTTCAAGAGCAACAAAACCTCCAAATTGTCTCGTGCCTTCTGTAGGCCACAGCAAACCAGACTTGGCTACATGTCTAACAAGTCTAAAGTTTGTCTCGAATGCAAACAAATATTCTGGCAATTCATTGATTAAAAGGTATGTTGCCGATATAGTAGAAGATCTTTGAATGTGGGAATACAACTGATTTCCCTCAACGAGAACGTTGTCCATATCATCCACTGTCCATTCGTTCAAGTTTTTTAGTTTTGCAACATACAAAAACATCAATGCACAACAAGTGCATTGACGCCCAGAGTTTGGCATAAACCGCTCATCCCCTTGATGAAAACGGCCTCTCACTATAATTTGGTTGAAGATGACGTTTTCCTCCTCAATCTCGACATCAGGCGAATCCAAAGCTATAAAATTACTATCAGAGCTTTGAAAACAACCTTCAAAATCTGAAGAGAGATCGATTTGCTCGTGTACTGCAGCCCCAGAGAGGACTTCTTTAAGGGCACGAGACCTTTTCCACGACTTCTTTCGTGGCATTGTTAAATCATCAAATAACTACACTGATGACTAAAGGAAAAGAAATAACAATACAGCAGACGAGGGATACTACAAACTACACAAATGAAAAACAAGCAACTAACCCATCATTTAAATTAAAAGGATTATTCAGTCACTGAACTATAAATTGTTATTCAGTTACATAATGCAATTTCAAACAAACTCTCTATCCCCCGCTCCAGCGTTGGGAGGCGGGGGATAGACCTATTTTCAATCAATACCTTTACATGAATCGAGTTTTTTGCACTAAAAATATTCAAAGAAAAAAGAAAACACTCTAACCAATAAAGACCTAAATTATTGGCAATGAAATAGTGCTCTAGTGTATAGTTATGAAAGTTAGCTTATTTAAAAAAAATACACGTGTTTCTTATACACCTATGCCACCAGGTATAAGCAGATTAAAAATACAAATAAGTGCTAATGAGTGAGCGAGTTATTGTTTAAAGCCACTTTGGCAATATTGCAGCCATAAGCGGCGAAAGTGCTAATATCCCACGTGAATGAATACTGTTACAGATGGAACATGTATTTCACTGAACAATGCAATGCAAGGGCAAGTTCACAAAGTTAAAACTGATGACCTCGTCGGAATGGTCTCGTCGCACATGTGCAAACTCTTATGGCACAACTAATACAAAGCAAGGTCAAGGTCACAAGGTATACATATTATGACTCAATAGGAAAGGTTTCTTTTCAACACATGGAATTGTGGCGACATTCACAAACTGAAATTCCCTGCACCAAAGGTCATCAAAGGACTTTTTTTTACAACAGATGACCAATGAAGGTCAAGGTCACAATGCACAACAATCTGAAAAGTGAACTGCAAGGCACAACACTAATAAATCAAAATGCACAAACGTTGTAAACTCTTCTGAAAAGTCTCCACAACAGATGAAGTAAGCAGAATCGAAGGCCTTTTACTAATCAATCATATTTTGAGAAAAATGCCTCCTTTGCCAAGGTCAAAATGTATAAACGTTATCAACTCTTCTGAAAGGTCTCCACAACAGATGAAGTAAGCAGTCTCGAGGGCCTATCACTAATAAATCAAAAGTTATGGCAAATTAATATTTTGAGAACAATGCTTCCTTCGCCAAGGTCACAATGCACAAACGTTATCAACTCTTCTGAAAGGTCTCCACAACAGATGAAGTAAGCAGTCTCGAGGGCCTATCACTAATAAATCAAAAGTTATGGCACATTAATATGTTGAGAACAATGCTTCATTCGCCAAGGTCACAATGCACAAACGTTATCAACTCTTCTGAAAGGTCTCCACAACAGATGAAGTAAGCAGAATCGAAGGCCTATTACTAATAAATCATATTTTGAGAAAAATGCCTCCTTTGCCAAGGTCAAGGTCACAATGTACAAACGTTATGAACTCATCTGAAAGGTCTCCACAACAGATCAACGCAAGCAGCCTCGAAGGCCTATCACTAATAAATCAAACGTTTTGGCACATTAATATGTTGAGAACGATGCTTCCTTCGCCAAGGTCGCAATACACAATATTTACAAACTCATACAGAGTCTCGAGGGCCTATCAATCGAAGGCCTATCACTAATAAATCAAACGTTTTGGCACATTAATATGTTGAGAACGATGCTTCCTTCGCCAAGGTCGCAATACACAATATTTACAAACTCATACAGAGTCTCGAGGGCCTATCACTAATAAATCAAAAGTTATGGCACACTAATATGTTGAGAACAATGCTTCCTTCGCCAAGGTCACAATGCATAAACGTTATCAACTCTTCTGAAAGGTATCCACAACAGATGAAGTAAGCAGCCTCGAGGGCCTATCACTAATAAATCAAAAGTTATGGCACATTAATATTTTGAGAACAATGCTTCCTTCGCCAAGGTCACAATGCACAAACGTTATCAACTCTTCTGAAAGGTCTCCACAACAGATGAATTGAGCAGAATCGAAGGCCTATTACTAATAACTCATATTTTGAGAAAAATGCCTCCTTTGCCAAGGTCAAGGTCACAATGTACAAACGTTATGAAGTCATCTGAAAGGTCTCCACGACAGATCAACGCAAGCAGCCTCGAAGGCCTATCACTAATAAATCAAACGTTTTGGCACATTAATATGTTGAGAACAATGCTTCCTTCGCCAAGGTCACAATGCACAATAGTTACAAACTCATACAACAGATGAAGTAAGCAGTCTCGAGGGCCTATCACTAATAAATCAAAAGATATGGCACATTATGTTGAGAACAATGCTTCCTTCGCCAAGGTCACAATGCACAAACGTTATCAACTCTTCTGAAAGGTCTCCACAACAGATCAACGTAAGCAGTCTCGAGGGCCTATCACTCATATATCAAAAGTTATGGCACATTAATATGTTGAGAACAATGCTTCCTTCGCCAAGGTCACAATGCACAAACGTTATAAACTCTCCTGAAAGGTCTCCACAACAGATGAAGTAAGCAGAATCGAGAGCCGATTACTAATAAATCATTTTTTGAGAAAAATGCCTCCTTTGCCAAGGTGAAGGTCACAATGTACAAACGTTATGAACTCATCTAAAAGGTCTCGACAACAGATCAACGCAAGCAGCAAGTTACGACCTCATTTGATGGCGTGTGAAGTCTCAAATGTCTACCATTAACAAATCAAATTTATGGCAAAAGTTCCATTTTAAACAAATGCTTCCTATCCTAAAGTCAAAATCACAAGGAACCACAATTACGGCCTCATCTGAAAGGTCTCCTCAACAAATTAACGTGTTGAGCATTAAAGCCTTATTGCTATCAAATCAAATCAAACGTTTGTGACAATTTTTAATTTGTCAAATGCGCCAAGGTCAAGGTCACACATCTAACGACCTGACCGGAAAGTCTTGACACAATAGATGAACATTGGTAGCATCGAATAACTATCACTAACCATTGAATGGGTCGGCATTGGTTAAGTATCAGGAAAACTTTATACACCAAGGTCAAGGTAACACGGCAAGGTCGCGTCACATTAGATGCACAACTGGCCTATGCTAGACTGGCCTATGCTAAAGCATAAATAGTCACGAAAAGTACGTTAAGAAATTAGCTGGAAAAAGTCTTCCTGTCACATGGTTACAGGGTTTAAAAAAAAAAAACATAAAAGAAGTCAAATGAGCTCGAGTCCCTATGGGCTATAACGCGGGAATATTGCAAGAGAGTGATGACATATAAGCACAAGTGAAATTGATAAAGTAAACTGGCTAATTGTTGTTTCAGCATTTATAGAGGGCAGCGATTTTTCCGCGAAGTTGGTTACGTTCGCACGAATAGAGGTCTTTTTCCGGGAAACACGCTGTGTTCTGGCGAAGTGTTTCACCATCCGGGAACATCAATTCATGAAATAGAGTACATTTTCGAAAGGGGCAGCATTTAAAAAGTTTTTACCTGTTGCCAATGTTTCAGAAATGCAGGAAAGGTTATTGATAATATTTTGAAACAAGTTGCAAGTTTATGTGTGTTTTTTTTTATAAAGAATACAATGGGAAATACGATGAAGAGCTCTTGCCAAGACATTAATTACACTGTGGACGCCCTTCGATAGAAAACAAAGAAGCGTTGATACTTTGCCATGACATTTTTTTTACAAAACGAAATGTTTCAGAAATGCAGGAAAGGTTATTGATAATATTTTGAAACAAGTTGCAAGTTTATATGTTTTTATAAATAATACAATGGAAAATACGATGAAGAGCTCTTGCCAAGCATGCCACCAATGTGAAACAATGGAACTGTTCAATTTTCTAAATTTTCACCTGCTACGACTTGTTCAGTGTTATTTATTTGTAGGAAAGATTAATGTGATTATTTAAAAATAAGCTCCCAGCGCCAAAACCAGGGCTTTTCAGTTTTTCAAATGTTGATTTTGTAAATTTTGTTGATATACGAATATCGCAGCTGTATACATGTGTAGTTAGTTGCAGAAAAGGATGTGGATATTGTAAATCAAGTTGCAAGTCTATATTTATAAAAGATGTCCATGTACAATAGAAATTACGATTGACTCACTATCAAAAGCGGCTGAATTCGTGTTTTGCTTTCTAAGACACCGTAGGCCTCTCTCAGCGAGACATTAATTAGACTGTGGACGCCCTTCGATAGAAACTGTGGACGCCCTTCGATAGAAAACAAAGAAGCGTTAATACTTTGCCATAACATTTATTGCAAAACGAAATAAAAACGAACACGTTTGTGTCGGCCGGCCTTACAAGATTTATTATAATGAACACCAAATGAATAACATAATAATTCATAACAATAACATTGCGGGTGAAAATCCCAAAATTCATTTGGAAACATTAACATTAATAGAGGCATGCATGGGCTCTGTAACTCTTCAAGGTTTATATTGGCTCTGTAACTCTTCAGAGTGTATATTGTTTGATATAAAGATAAACATTGAGAGAGCATTGGCTCTGGTTACAAACCACTGCGCTTTCACAGCCTGATATTCTTCAAGTGTTTCTTTTCTTCTCACTTTCACTTTCACTTAAAAGGAGGGTTCTATCGGGGTATTTTATGTGGAAACTAAATTCAAGAGGATATCCCCGTTTACACACACATGCTACTGATATATGATTAAAACACAGTCAAATTAAAAGATATTATTAAAGGTGATATTTTCAGCAGTTTATATTTCACAACTTGATAAATACACGTGCTTTGTTCTTCTCACTTTAACTTTAACTTAAAAGGAGGGTTCTATCGGGGTTTTGTGTGTGGAAACTAAATGCAAGAGGATATCCCCGTTTACACAAATATGCTACTAATATATGATTAAAACACAGTCAAATAAAAACATATTAATTAAGGTAATATTTTAATTAGTTAAATTTCACAACTTCATAAAGACACGTGCAAATTAACTTGTTGAAAAATACAAACAATGACAACTGAAGCCATTCATCGCTGTGAGTGGGGAAAACTTCGCTATGGCTTAACAACATATTGTTTATTAGTTTTATGATACAAGTAACACATGACGTATCAGTTTTATTACTATATTTTTTTACATTTGGTTAAAAATTGCATGTTTTCATTTCGAAAAATGCCAAGAAACCAAGATGGAGGATACTGCCGATGGATTGGTGATAGAACTTTCCCTTTAACAGGCTAGCATGTAACAAGCAATTCTGATTTAAAGCAAGTCCGCAAGGCAGTGGAGAGAGAGTGTATTCCAGCGCCATGACCTCTCGACGAACTTTGCTAACCCCACCATCGGGGAGAGGGGGGCAGGGGCCAGCGAGGCAGCACAGGCACTGCAGAGAAAGAGAGTGACGCATGACCTCTCAACGAACTTTGCTTACCCCACCCCTCATTACCCCTCCCGCAAGCAAAGCTGTGAACCGCTGTTATGTAAAATGATGTAATACGCTGTGCTGTCTCTCTTCCTGCTTGAAAATAATATGTCTGGTGCCCGGGGTAATGCCCGGAAATTAGCTATACTATAAGTACACACTAATAATGTCACATAATGGTATAGTTTGTAGACAATTGTTATTATTTGCTGACGAGATCATATTATTTTCCAGCACAATTTTAGGTCCACAAAAAGAAATTGATGAAAAACTAGAAACAACCACTTCGTATAAATACCTTTGTTCGCATTGTACCAACTATGTTTCATGGTCAGTCCATAAATCACAGGCATCTACTCAAGCAAAGAAAATATAAATAGATATAATTAAATATATATATAGGTGACTTGTCCTACAACTCTTTTTTCAAAATATGCGACAACAAAATCAACCCATGTTGTTTTATGGTGCGGAAGTATGAAAGTTCATTTCTATGCATGTAAAACGTTCCTTTGGGTATAAAATAGCAACTTCTATTTGTATGGTTTATGGAGAATGTGGGAGATACCCATTGTACAGTGAGTCTAATGTAAACAATAATTAGATACTGGTTCAGGTTATTAAAAATGTCTTCATATAGAATACCAAGGAAATGTTATGACATGGTGTTACTTTATGATACCCACGGTAAAACTAACTGGGTAACACACGAAACACTTGTTATCATCAGTCGGCTTCGGTAATGCCTGGCATGATCAATTTGTAGAATCCCATGCACTCTTTTGTCTTCATATTAAAACAAAGACTTAAATATACATTTCTGCAAAATTGGTTAACTAGTCTCTTATAGTCAAATGTTTCTACTACAAAATGTTAAAATATCCAATTCATGGAGAAGATTATTTTTCGATCTTGACAGTAGGGAAATATAAATCTTCATTGGCAAGACTACGCTGCTATTCTCATGATTTATATATTGAAACCGGGAGATATAAAGATATCCAAAAACAGAAAATAGAATATGTCAAATGTGCAATTTGAACTTTGTCGAAGATGTGTGTGTGTTTGAGCAGCATAGTTATCGTTAAGAACTGTATATATAAAGAAATACTATTATGAACACCCTGAAACTGTAAAGTTTATATCACTGATGAAAACGTCTTGTAATGTTCAAGTAGAAAATTTGTCAAACTATATCATAAAGCTTCTATACTTAAAAAAAGTGTGTTGCTACAAACAAATGAATAAATGTAATATGTACTACAGGCATGTGGCCTTTCAGTATAAAAATAAGATTGATTGATGTAGTCCGGCATCCGTCCATCCAAAGTTGCCACTATTTCTACTTCTTCTCTAGAACCAATGACTCTGAGCTGGAATTTTATGTGCAGTCTCATTGGTTGCAGGGGATTTCAAATTCTAGATTTGGTGACCCTTTGACCTAAAAACATTTTCATTTTCCTCTCCTCTCCGGGGGCGGGATATTGCAGTGGTTAGTGCGTTTGGCTTCGAATCAAGAGGTCCGGGGTTCGAATCCCGCCAGTGGCACGGCAACTTTGTCTGTAGTAGAGAACTGTTCTACACGCAATGCTACACTGAACTTCAGCGTAGGACCACCAATGGTTCGCTAGTGCCAGCCGTTACTCGCAAGTTTCATCACAATACATAGCCACATAGCGTTGCGTGCTTTCTCCCTGCCATAACACTGAACAGCCGTGATATAAGTGAAATACTCTTAAAAACGGTGTTATATCTCACTCACGAAAAGACCTAGAAGGCTGAAATGTTTTGTAAAGACTATTTAGCCAATGGAAATGCTAAATTGTAGATTTAGTGACCTTGTGGCCCGAAATAAAAGCCTGACGGACCATGACCTAAAACGCTCTTTTCATCTACGTATCCGGAACAAAAATACCTAGAAGGCTGTAATATTGCAGACTCTTCAGTCATTGGGGATTCCAAATTGTTGATTTGGTGACCCTGTGACACCCATTTTCATATTCCTTTCCAGACCAAAAGGACCTAGAAGGCTGTAAGTTTGTGTATAAACTCTTTAAGCAATAAAGATTCTAAATTGTAGAGTTGGTGACCCTGTGGCCCCCCAAAAAGGTATCATCTTGTTTGTTAGAGGGGGTAAGTTGGAGAGAATAAAAAAAGTGTGGCACCCCTTAAACCATGTTGAAAGTGTCTTTTTAAAAATCAAACAAATGAAATTAAAAATGAAGAATTTAGAGTTTCTCACAAACTCCTGGTAATGTGTATGTCACCAAAAGCAGATCAGCCTGCCAAAAAATGGAATGTTGAATTATATATGTGTACCTACTGCAATATATCAGCTTTATTTCTTTCCAGTGAAAGGTTCTTGTGAATCTTTTAACGTTTTACATAATGTTGAACAGATCAGAGCTTTCCGCTAGCTCCTTACAAGGTGCATGTCGCCAAAAGCAGACTAGGCTTTGGAATGATGGAAATGTTGAATTATAAAAATGTTACACCTGCTCCGAATATTATAAGCTTTATTTATGTGCAGGAAAGGTTATTGTATATCTTTTAAAACAAGGTGGAAGTCTGTAAGGGGATATTTAGAAATGATACAATGAAAATAGTGAAAAGATGCAAGGTTCACGCAACCTCTTGCCAAGGAGCATGCCGCCGAAAGGAGAGCTTTGAGGGGAAACAAAGGAAATGCATTATACTATAGAAACCACGTGACCTACGACTTCGTCATGATTTACTTTTTTTGTCACAAGGACATAAGCTATCGTTTGAACAAAATTGCAAGTCGCTAGTTCTATTTTGAAAATTTTGCCCATGTAAAAAATCTATTTTGTGAAAAATGACGATTTTTCGACATTTCTACAGACCGAAAATGACTGTACGCATGCTATTTTATTATTGATTCTTGTACACGACATATGTATCTTCGTTCCCTGAAAGAATCATAAAGTTCCCGTTCTAGATGTCTGAGTAATCTGCCCTTGAAGTTTGCACTTTTTAACTTTTTTTTCATTTTCAGACATATTTGAATGGGCACTGTGAAATAAAAAGATTGATTTTGCAAATTCTGTCTCGTATCGTTTTTAGTACAATACATCAGCTACATTCTGTGAAAGTTTAAGCTCTGTAGTACCAGTATGTTCAGAGGAGAAGATTTTTTAAGATGGGTAGTGTCGGAAAGGCTGAAAATGCAAAAAAATGCAATAAAATCGAAATGGCGTCTTAGTCATGTGACGTACGACTTTCTCATGATTTACTTTTTTGTTTGGAAGATGATTGTGCATCTTTTGCAAAAAGTTGCAAGTCTCTAAGTGCAATTTGAAAAAAATTCCCATGTTAAAAATCGAATGTTAAAGGGCCTGTAGCACAAAAACGGAAGCCGGAAATTAGGATTTGTTTTCTTCTGTATCAACTTCAGCCCAGAGCCTATTATCTATGAAAGTGTCATGGAATTGGCGTATTTAGTTTAGGCTGTGCAGCTGCCACAAAATCGGTACAAATAATAATAAGTATAATAATAATAATAATAAGGAAAATCGGATAATAACAATAGGTCTTCCAGACTAAAGTCTGAAGACCTAACTAGGACTGCCAGGGCAGTACTGACGGTCTTCAGACTGCTGCATTGTAGCCAGAGCAATCTTTGCTTCTTGTCCACGTTTTACATAAGTAATGTCGCCAAAAGCAGACCAGGCTGTAGAACGATGAAAATGTTGAATTATAAAAATATTTCCCCTCCTACGAATATTATAAGCTTTATTTATTTGCAGGCAAGGTTATTGTGCATCTTTTAAAACAAGTTCCAAGTCTCTAAGTGGATATTTAGAAAAGATACAATGAAAATAGTGAAAAGATGCAAGGTTCCCGCAACCTGCTGCCAAGGAGCATGCCGCCAAAATCAGACCTTCGAAGGGAAAGAAAGGAAATGCATTATAATATAGAAACCACGTGACCTACGATTTCGTCTTGATTTACTTTTTTTGTCACAAGGACACTAGCTATCGTCTAAACTAAGTTGCAAGTCGCTAGTTCTATTTTGAAAATTTTGCCCATGTTAAAAATTTAAATTTCGAAAAATGACAATTTTTCGACATTTCTAGAGACGGTAAATGTCTGTACGCAAGGAATGTTATTATTGATTTTTGTACATGACATATGTGTCCTTCTTCCCTAAAAAACTGATAAAGTTTGCTTGATAAATAATCGAATGATCTGCCCTTGAAATTTGTGATTTTTCATATTTTCACATTTTCAGACAATTTTCAACGGGCACTGTGACAAAAGTATTAGTATTACACATTTTCTTTTCAGTATCGTTTTTAGTTCAATGTATCAGCTACATTCTGTGAAAGTTTCAGCTTTGTAGTACCAGTATGTTCAGAGAAGAAGATTTTTTAAGATCGGTACAATCGGAGAGGCTGAAAATGCTAAAAAATGCACTAAAATCAAAACGGCGTCTAAGTCACGTGACATACGACTTTTTCATGATTTACTTTTTTGGTAAGTAGATGATTGCGCATCTTTTAGAAAAAGTTGCAAGTCTCTAAGTGCATTTTAGAAAAAATTCCCATGTTAAAATTCGAAAATTAAAGGGGCTGTAACACAGAAACAGAAGCCGGAAGTCAGGATTTTTTGTGATATGTATAAATTTCAGACCAGAGGCTATAGTCCCTGAAAGTTTCATGGAATTTGCATAAGTAGTTTAGGCTGTACCTTTGACACAAAATTGGTACAAATAATAATAAAAAGTATAAGGAAAATCGGATAATAACAATAGGTCTTTCAGACTAAAGTCTGAAGACCTAATAAGGAAAATCGGATAATAACAATAGGTCTTTCAGACTAAAGTCTGAAGACCTAATAAGGAAAATCGGGTAATAACAATAGGTCTTTCAGACTTAAGTCTGAAGACCTAACTAGGACTGCCAGGGCAGTACTGACGGTCTTCAGACTGCTGCATTGTAGCCAGAGCAATCTTTCCTTCTTGTCCACGCGATCAGAGCTTTCCACTAGCTCCTGACAAGGTGCATGTCGCCAAAAGCAGACCAGGCTGTAGAACGATGGAAATGTTGAATTATAAATTTTTTACCCCTGCTACGAATATTATAAGCTTTAATCATTTACAGGCAAGGTTATTGTGCAGCTTTTAAAACAAGTTGCAAGTCTCTAAATGGATATTTAGAAAAGATACAATGAAAATAGTGAAAAGATGCAAGGTTCCCCCAACCTCTTGCTAAGGAGCATGCCGCCAAAATCAGACCTTCGAAGGGAAACAAAGGAAATGCATTATAATATAGAAACCACGTCACCTACGATTTCGTCTTGATTTACTTTTTTTGTCACAAGGACATAAGCTATCGTTTAAACTAAGTTGCAAGTCGCTAGTTCTATTTTGAAAATTTTGCCCATGTTAAAAATTAAAATTTCGAAAAATTACAATTTTTGGACAATTCTACAGACGGTTAATGACTGTACGCAAAAAAATTTATTATTGATTTTTGTACATTACATATGTGTCCTCCTTCCCTGAAAAACTGATAAAGTTCGCTTGGTAATGAGTCGAATTATCTGCCCTTGAAGTTTGCGATTTTTCATATTTTCGCAATTTCGGACAACTTTCAATGGGCAGTGTGACAAAAGTAATAACATTACACATTTGCTTTTTAGATTCGTTTTTAGTGCAATGCATCAGCTACAATCTGTGAAAGTTTCAGCTTTGTAGTACCAGTATGTTCAGAGGAGAAGATTTTTTAAGATCGGTACGATCGGAGCGGCTGAAAATGCTAAAAAATGCACTAAAATGAAAATGGCGTCTAAGTCACGTGACATACGACTTTTTCATGTTTTACTTTTTTGGTAAGTAGATGATTGCGCATCTTTTAGAAAAAGTTGCAAGTCTCTAAGTGCATTTTGAAAAAAATTCCCATGTTAAAATTCGAAAATTAAAGGGGCTGTAACACAGAAACAGAAGCCGGAAGTCAGGATTTTTTGTGATATGTATAAATTTCAGACCAGAGGCTATAGTCCCTGAAAGTTTCATGGAATTTGCATAAGTAGTTTGGGCTGTACCTTTGACACAAAATTGGTACAAATAATAATAATAAAAAGTATAATAAGGAAAATCGGATAATAACAATAGGTCTTTCAGACTAAAGTCTGAAGACCTAACTAGGACTGCCATGGCAGTACTGACGGTCTTCAGACTGCTGCATTGTAGCCAGAGCAATCTTTCCTTCTAGTCCACGTTTTACATAATGTTGAAGAGATCAGATAATTCCGCTGGCTCCTGACAAGGTGCATGTCGCCAAAAGCAGACCAGGCTGTAGAACGATGGAAATGTTGAAAAATAAAAATGTTACCCCTGCAAAGAATATTATAAGCTTTATTTATTTGTAGGCAAGGTCATTGTGTATCTTTTAAAACAAGTTGCAAGTCTCTAAGTGGATATTTAGAAAAGATACAATGAAAATAGTGAAAAGATGCAAGGTTCCTGCATCCTCTTGCCAAGGAGCATGCCGCCAAAAGCAGACCTTCGAAGGGAAACAAAGGAAATGCGTTATAGTATACAAACCACGTGACCTACGATTTCGTCATGATTTACTTTTTTTGTCACAAGGACATAAGCTATCGTTTAAACTAAGTTGCAAGTCGCTAGTTCTATTTTGAAAATTTTGCCCATGTTAAAAATCTATTTTGTGAAAAATGACGATTTTTCGACATTTCTACAGACCGGAAATGACTGTACGCATGCTATTTTATTATTGATTCTTGTACACGACATATGTATCTTCGATCCCTGAAAGAATCATAAAGTTGCCGTCTTAAATGTCTGAGTAATCTGCCCTTGAAGTTTGCACTTTTTAACTTTTTTTCATTTTCAGACATTTTTGAATGGGCACTGTGAAATAAATAGATCGATTTTGCAAAATCTGGCTCGTATCGTTTAAAGTACAATGCATCAGCTACATTCTGTAAAAGTTTCGGCTTTGTAGTACCAGTATGTTCAGAGGAGAAGATTTTTTAAGATCGGTAGTGTCGGAAAGGCTGAAAATGCAAAAAAATGCACTAAAATCAAAATGGCGTCTTAGTCATGTGACGTACGACTTTCTCATGATTTACTTTTTTGTTACGAAGATGATTGTGCATCTTTTGCAAAAAGTTTAAAGTCTCTAAGTGCATTTTGAAAAAATTTCCCATGTTAAAAATCGAATGTTAAAGGGCCTGTAGCACAAAAACGGAAGCCGGAAATTAGGATTTGTTTTCTTCTGTATCAACTTCAGCTCAGAGCCTATGATCTCTGAAAGTGTCATCGAATTGGCGCAAGTAGTTTAGGCTGTGCAGCTGCCACAAAATCGGTACAAATAATAATAAGTATAATAATAAGGAAAACTCGGGTAATAACAATAGGTCTTTCAGACTAAAGTCTGAAGACCTAACTAGGACTGCCGCGGCAGTACTTAGGTCTTCAGACTTCTGCTTGACCTTCACCTCCATGTTTGATCGAAGAATGTCACTTATACTATTCTGTCAAAACTACTAATGTTACATGTATCCCCCCTCATACCAGCAAAACTTTGAAAATTCCCAACTTATATATTAATCAAAATATCAAGAAAACCACGTGACCTTCATATTTGCCATGATTTACTTTTTGTTTTTATTTGTACTGTGCATCTTAAAAAAAATTAAGTCTCTAGGTTGATATTTAAAATTTGCCCTTTCCAACGAATTTATCAGCTTTATGTTTTTATAGAACCGGTATACTGTCAATCTTTTACAACAAGTTGGTAATCTGTAAGTGGATTTAAAAAAATAATACTATACAATAAGACAGTCTCTAGTTCCATTTGGAAATTTTACCCTTGTTTAAAATAAAAAATTTGTTTTAAAATCTTTCACTGATGCCTGCAGTGTCCTAAGAAGAAATTACAATTTCCGCAAGCTCCTGCCAAGTTGCATGCAGCCATAAGCAGACCAAGCGTCAAAAGGAAGGAAATG
Organism: Gibbula magus; assembly: GCA_936450465.1. Classification (NCBI taxonomy): domain Eukaryota; kingdom Metazoa; phylum Mollusca; class Gastropoda; order Trochida; family Trochidae; genus Gibbula; species Gibbula magus. The sequence goes on from CAKZFU010000030.1 coordinate 27,338, forward strand.
TTGAATTTTAAATATTTGTAAACTACTACGAATACATCAGCATTATTTATTTGCATGAAATACTATTGTGATTCTTTCAAAACAAGTTGCATGTCTTTAAGTAGATATTTAGAAACAATACGATGACAATTACACTAAATAGATAAGATGCCAGGTTCCCGCAACCTCTTGCCAATGAGCATGCTGCCAAAGGCATGGCCTCGAAGTGAAATGATGATAATACATTAAAATAAAGAAATTATAAATAGTGGCTGAACCATATGAGCAACGAATTCGCTCTGATTTACAATTTTGATCACAGCGATATTAGCTATCTTTAAATTAAATTACAAGTCTCTTGTTCTTTTTTGAAAATTGAAATTCGGTTGAAGAGAAGACTCTTCCACAAGCTCCTGCTAAGGTGCATGCTGCCATAAGCAAACCAGGCGTAAAAATGAAGGAAATATTGAATTTTAATTATTTGTGAACTACAACGAACATATCAGCTTTATTTATTTGCAATGAACTTCATTTTGATTCCTTTAAAACAAGTTGCAAGTCTGAAAGTAGATATTTAGAAATAATACAATGACAATAACACTCATGAGATGAGATGCCAGTTTCCCGCAACCTCTTGCCAAGGAGCATCCAAAGGCAGGGCTTCCAAGTTAACCGATGAAAAAACATTATAATACAGAAAATGTAAATGGCGGCTAAACCATGTGAGCTACGAAGTCGTCATGATTTACAATTTTGGTCACAACGATATAACCTATCGTTTAAATGGAGTTGCAAGTCTCTAGGTCTATTTTGAAATTTTTGCCCATGTTAAAATTTAAATTTTGAAAAATGTCATTTTTTTCAAAATTCCTACAGACCGGAAATGACTGTTCGCACGCCATTTTATTATTGATTCTTGTACACGACATATGTATCTTACTTCCCTGAAAAAATCATAACGTTCCCGTCCTAGGTCTTTTAGTTATATGCCCTTGAAGTTGGCCATTTTTCACTTTTTTCCGATTTCAGACAAATTTGAAAGCTCACTGTGGAAAAAGTATAAAGATTTCGCAAATTCTGATTCGTATCGTTTTGAGTACAATGCATCAGCTACTTTGTGTGAAAGTTTCAGATCTGTAGTGCCAGAATGTTCAGAGGAGAAGATTTTTGAAGATGGGTGGGGTCAAAAACGCTGAAAATTCACTAAAAACGAAATGACGTCTAAGTCATTTGACCCACGACTTCGTCATGATTTACTTTTTTGTTCACAATCTTATTGCGCATCTTTTAGAAAAAGTTTGAAGTCTCTAGATGCATTTTGAAAAAATTTCCCATGTTAAAATTCGAATTTTCGAAGGGCCGTAACTCAGAAACCGGAACCGGAAGTCGGGATTTTTTTTCATCTGTATCAATTTCAGCCCAGAGGCTAACATCCCTGTTAATTTCATGAAAATCGGGTCGCCCGTTTTTTCAGTACAGCTGTCACAAAAATCTCGGAAATAATAATAATAATAACTAGGACTGCCGCGGCAGTACTTAGGTCTTCAGACTTCTGCTTGACCTTCACCTCCATGTTTGATCGAAGAATGTCACTTATACTATTCTGTCAAAACTACTAATGTTACATGTATCCCCCCTCATACCAGCAAAACTTTGAAAATTCCCAACTTATATATTAATCAAAATATCAAGAAAACCACGTGACCTTCATATTTGCCATGATTTACTTTTTGTTTTTATTTGTACTGTGCATCTTTAAAAAAATTAAGTCTCTAGGTTGATATTTAAAATTTGCCCTTTCCAACGAATTTATCAGCTTTATGTTTTTATAGAACCGGTATACTGTCAATCTTTTACAACAAGTTGGTAATCTGTAAGTGGATTTAAAAAAATAATACTATACAATAAGACAGTCTCTAATTCCATTTGGAAATTTTACCCTTGTTTAAAATAAAAAATTTGTTTTAAAATCTTTCACCGATGCCTGCAGTGTCCTAAGAAGAAATTACAATTTCCGCAAGCTCCTGCCAAGGTGCATGCAGCCATAAGCAGACCAAGCGTCCAAAGGAAGGAAATGTTGAATTTTAAATATTTGTAAACTACTACGAATACATCAGCATTATTTATTTGCATGAAATACTATTGTGATTCTTTTAAAACAAGTTGCATGTCTTTAAGTAGATATTTAGAAACAATACGATGACAATTACACTAAATAGATAAGATGCCAGGTTCCCGCAACCTCTTGCCAATGAGCATGCTGCCAAAGGCATGGCCTCGAAGTGAAATGATGATAATACATTAAAATAAAAAAATTATAAATAGTGGCTGAACCATATGAGCAACGAATTCGCTCTGATTTACAATTTTGATCACAGCGATATTAGCTATCTTTAAATTAAATTACAAGTCTCTTGTTCTTTTTTGAAAATTGAAATTCGGTTGAAGAGAAGACTCTTCCACAAGCTCCTGCCAAGGTGCATGCTGCCATAAGCAAACCAGGCGTAAAAATGAAGGAAATATTGAATTTTAATTATTTGTGAACTACAACGAACATATCAGCTTTATTTATTTGCAATGAACTTCATTTTGATTCCTTTAAAACAAGTTGCAAGTCTGAAAGTAGATATTTAGAAATAATACAATGACAATAACACTCATGAGATGAGATGCCAGTTTCCCGCAACCACTTGCCAAGGAGCATCCAAAGGCAGGGCTTCCAAGTTAACCGATGAAAAAACATTATAATACAGAAAATGTAAATGGCGGCTAAACCATGTGAGCTACGAAGTCGTCATGATTTACAATTTTGGTCACAACGATATAACCTATCGTTTAAATGGAGTTGCAAGTCTCTAGGTCTATTTTGAAATTTTTGCCCATGTTAAAATTTAAATTTTGAAAAATGTCATTTTTTTCAAAATTCCTACAGACCGGAAATGACTGTTCGCACGCCATTTTATTATTGATTCTTGTACACGACATATGTATCTTACTTCCCTGAAAAAATCATAACGTTCCCGTCCTAGGTCTTTTAGTTATATGCCCTTGAAGTTGGCCATTTTTCACTTTTTTCCGATTTCAGACAAATTTGAAAGCTCACTGTGGAAAAAGTATATAGATTTCGCAAATTCTGATTCGTATCGTTTTGAGTACAATGCATCAGCTACTTTGTGTGAAAGTTTCAGATCTGTAGTGCCAGAATGTTCAGAGGAGAAGATTTTTGAAGATGGGTGGGGTCAAAAACGCTGAAAATTCACTAAAAACAAAATGACGTCTAAGTCATTTGACCCACGACTTCGTCATGATTTACTTTTTTGTTCACAATCTTATTGCGCATCTTTTAGAAAAAGTTTCAAGTCGCTAGATGCATTTTGAAAAAATTTCCCATGTTAAAATTCGAATTTTCGAAGGGCCGTAACTCAGAAACCGGAACCGGAAGTCGGGATTTTTTTTCATCTGTATCAATTTCAGCCCAGAGGCTAACATCCCTGTTAATTTCATGAAAATCGGGTCGCCCGTTTTTTCAGTACAGCTGTCACAAAAATCTCGGAAATAATAATAATAATAACTAGGACTGCCATGGCAGTACTGACGGTCTTCAGACTGCTGCATTGTAGCCAGAGCAATCTTTCCTTCTAGTCCACGTTTTACATAATGTTGAAGAGATCAGATATTTCCGCTAGCTCCTGACAAGGTGCATGTCGCCAAAAGCAGACCAGGCTGTAGAACGATGGAAATGTTGAAAAATAAAAATGTTACCCCTGCAAAGAATATAAGCTTTATTTATTTGTAGGCAAGGTCATTGTGCATCTTTTAAAACAAGTTGCAAGTCTCTAAGTGAATAGTTAAAAAAGATACAATGAAAATAGTGAAAAGATGCAAGGTTCCCACAACCTCTTGCCAAGGAGCATGCCGCCAAAAGCAGACCTTTGAAGGGAAACAAAGCAAATGCATTATACTATAGAAACCACGTGACCTACGATTTCGTCTTGATTTACTTTTTTAGTCACAAGGACATTAGCTATCGTTTAAACTAAGTTGCAAGTCGCTAGTTCTATTGTGAAAATTTTGCCCATGTTAAAAATATAAATTTCGAAAAATGACAATTTTACGACATTTCGACAGACCGTAAATTACTGTACGCAAGAAATTTTATTATTTATTTCTGTACATGACATATGTGTCCTCCTTCCCTGAAAAACTGATAAAGTTTGCTTGTTAAGTATTCGAATAATCTGCCCTTGAAGTTTGCGATTTTTCATATATTCGTATTTTCAGACAACTTTCAATGGGCAGAATGACACAAGTATTAATATTACACATTTGCTTTTCAGTATCGTTTTTAGATCAATGCATCAGCTACATGCTGTGAAAGTTTCAGCTTTATAGTACCAGTAAGTTCAGAGGAGAAGATTTTTTAAGATTGGTACTATCGGAGAGGCTGAAAATGCTTAAAAATGCACTAAAATCACAATGGCGTCTAAGTCACGTGACATACGACTTTCTCATGATTTACTTTATTTCTCAAAGGATGATTGCGCATCTTTTAGAAAAAGTTGCAAGTCTCTGAGTGCATTATGAAAAAAATTCCCATGTTAAAATTCGAAATTTAAAGGGGCTGTTGCACTAAAACAGAAGCCGCAAGTCAGGATTTTTTGTGATATGTATAGATTTCAGCCCAGAAGCTATCATCCCTGAAAGTTTCATGGAATTTGCATAAGTAGTTTAGGCTGTACCTTTGACACAAAATTGGTACAAATAATAATAATAATAAGAAAAAGTATAATAAGGAAAATCGGATAATAACAATAGGTCTTTCAGACTAAAGTCTGAAGACCTAATAAGGAAAATCGGATAATAACAATAGGTCTTTCAGACTAAAGTCTGAAGACCTAATAAGGAAAATCGGGTAATAACAATAGGTCTTTCAGACTAAAGTCTGAAGACCTAATAATCAGGATAATAACAGTAGGTCTTCCAGACTTTCGTCTGAAGACCTAACTAGGACTGCCATGGCAGTACTGACGGTCTTCAGACTGCTGCATTGTAGCCAGAGCAATCTTTCCTTCTTGTCCACGTTTTACATAATGTTGAAGAGATCAGACAAGGTGCATGTCGCCAAAAGCAGACCAGGCTGTAGAACGATGGAAATGTTTAATTATAAAAATGTTACCCCTGCTACGAATATTATGAGCTTTATTTATTTGCAGGCACGGTTATTGTGTATTTCTTAAAATAAGTTGCAAGTCTCATAGTGGATATTTAGAAAAGATACAATGAAAATAGTGAAAAGATGCAAGATTCCCGCAACCTCTTGCCAAGGAGCATGCCGCCAAAAGCAGACCTTCGAAGGCAAACAAAGGAAATGCATTATAATATAGAAACCACGTGACCTACGATTTCGTCATGGTTTACTTTTTTTGTCACAAGGATAATAGCTATCGTTTAAACAAAGTTTGAAGTCTCTAGTCCTATTTTGAAAATTTTGCCCATGTTAAAAATCTTTTTGCGAAAAATTACGATTTTTCGACATTTCTACAGACCGAAAATGACTTTACGCATGCTATTTTATTATTGATTCTTGTTCACGACATATGTGTCTCCGTTCCCTGAAAGAATCATAAAGTTCCCGTTCTAGATGTCTGAGTAATCTGCCCTTGAAGTTTGCATATTTTCATTTTTTCTCATTTTCAGACATTTTTGAATGGGCACTGTGAAATAAATAGATCAAATTTGCAAATTCTGTCTCGATACGATTTCAGTACAAGTCATCAGCTACGTTCTGTGAAAGTTTCAGCTCTGAAGTACCAGTATGTTCAGAGGAGAAGATTTTTTAAGATTGGTACTATCGGAGAGGCTGAAAATGCTAAAAAATGCACTAAAATCAGAATGGCGTCTAAGTCACGTGACATACGACTTTCTCATGATTTACTTTTTTGCTTAAAGGATGATTGCGCATCTTTTAAAAAAAGTTGCAAGTCTCTAAGTTCATTTTGAAAAAAAATCCAATGTTAAAATTCGAAATTTAAAGGGGCTGTAGCACAATAACGGAAGCCGGAAGTCAGGATTTTTTGTGATATGTATCAATTTCAGACCAAAGTCTATCACCCATGAAAGTTTCATGTAATTAGCATACGTAGTTTAGACTGTACAGTTGACACAAAATTACCGAAAATAATAATAATAATAATAAGGAAAATCGGATAATAACAATAGGTCTTTCATACTAAAGTCTGAAGACCTAATAAGGAAAATCGGATAATAACAATAGGTCTTTCAGACTAAAGTCTGAAGACCTAATAATGTGGCTAAACGACAAACAATACAAAGTCATCATCGGTTACTTTTTTTGTCACAATGACATAACCTATCATTTGGAACTATTTCCAAGTCTCTAGGTGCATTTTGATTAATTGACCCCATGTTAAAATGTAATTATTTAACAGAATTTGAAAATGCTGGCTATTTTGAAAATTGACAATTCTACATACTTTTTACAGACCGGAAATGACTATTCAGGAGCGATGTTATTATTGATTCCTGTATATGACATATGTGTCTTTCTTCCCTGAAAAAATGATAAAGTTCCCTGGGTAGGTTTTAGAGTTATCTGCCCTTGAAGTTTGCTATTTTTCATATTTTCTCATTTTCATGAAACTTTGAATGCTCACTTTGAAAAAAGTTTAAAGATTTTGCATTGTCTGATCAATATCGTTTTTAGTACAATGCATCAGCTACAACCTGTGAAAGTTTCAGCTCTGTAGTACGGGTATGTTCAGAGGAGAAGATTTTTTAAGATTGGTAGGGTCGAAAACGCTGAAAATGCACTAAAAGCAAAATGGCGCCTAAGTCGCGTGATTTACAAGTTTTTCATGATTTATTTTTTTGCTTGGAAGATGATTGTGTATCTATTGCAAAAGGTTGCAAGTCTCTAAGTGCATTTTGAAGAATTTTCCCATGTTAAAAATCTAAATTTAAAGGAGCTGTAGCATAAAAACGGAAGCCGGAAGTCAGGATTATTTGTGATATGTATCAATTTCAGACCACAGGCTATAACCCCTGAAAGTTTCATGTAATTAGCATACATAGTTTAGACTGTACAGGTGACACAAAATTACCGAAAATAATAATAAGGAAAATCGGATAATAACAATAGGTCTTTCAGACTAAAGTCTGAAGACCTAATAATGTGGCTAAACGACAAACAATACGAAGTCATCATCGGTTACTTTTTTTGTCACAATGACATAACCTATCATTTGGAACTATTTCCAAGTCTCTAGGTGCATTTTGATTAATTGACCCCATGTTAAAATGTAATTATTTAACAGAATTTGAAAATGCTGGCTATTTTGAAAATTGACAATTCTACATACTTTTTACAGACCGGAAATGACTATTCAGGAGCGATGTTATTATTGATTCCTGTATATGACATATGTGTCTTTCTTCCCTGAAAAAATGATAAAGTTCCCTGGGTAGGTTTTAGAGTTATCTGCCCTTGAAGTTTGCTATTTTTCATATTTTCTCATTTTCATGAAACTTTGAATGCTCACCGTGAAAAAAGTTTAAAGATTTTGCATTGTCTGATCAATATCGTTTTTAGTACAATGCATCAGCTACAACCTGTGAAAGTTTCAGCTCTGTAGTACGGGTATGTTCAGAGGAGAAGATTTTTTAAGATTGGTAGGGTCGAAAACGCTGAAAATGCACTAAAAGCAAAATGGCGCCTAAGTCACGTGATTTACAAGTTTTTCATGATTTATTTTTTTGCTTGGAAGATGATTGTGTATCTATTGCAAAAGGTTGCAAGTCTCTAAGTGCATTTTGAAGAATTTTCCCATGTTAAAAATCTAAATTTAAAGGAGCTGTAGCATAAAAACGGAAGCCGGAAGTCAGGATTATTTGTGATATGTATCAATTTCAGACCACAGGCTATAACCCCTGAAAGTTTCATGTAATTAGCATACATAGTTTAGACTGTACAGGTGACACAAAATTACCGAAAATAATAATAAGGAAAATCGGATAATAACAATAGGTCTTTCAGACTAAAGTCTGAAGACCTAATAATGTGGCTAAACGACAAACAATACGAAGTCATCATCGGTTACTTTTTTTGTCACAATGACATAACCTATCATTTGGAACTATTTCCAAGTCTCTAGGTGCATTTTGATTAATTGACCCCATGTTAAAATGTAATTATTTAACAGAATTTGAAAATGCTGGCTATTTTGAAAATTGACAATTCTACATACTTTTTACAGACCGGAAATGACTATTCAGGAGCGATGTTATTATTGATTCCTGTATATGACATATGTGTCTTTCTTCCCTGAAAAAATGATAAAGTTCCCTGGGTAGGTTTTAGAGTTATCTGCCCTTGAAGTTTGCTATTTTTCATATTTTCTCATTTTCATGAAACTTTGAATGCTCACCGTGAAAAAAGTTTAAAGATTTTGCATTGTCTGATCAATATCGTTTTTAGTACAATGCATCAGCTACAACCTGTGAAAGTTTCAGCTCTGTAGTACGGGTATGTTCAGAGGAGAAGATTTTTTAAGATTGGTAGGGTCGAAAACGCTGAAAATGCACTAAAAGCAAAATGGCGCCTAAGTCACGTGATTTACAAGTTTTTCATGATTTATTTTTTTGCTTGGAAGATGATTGTGTATCTATTGCAAAAGGTTGCAAGTCTCTAAGTGCATTTTGAAGAATTTTCCCATGTTAAAAATCTAAATTTAAAGGAGCTGTAGCATAAAAACGGAAGCCGGAAGTCAGGATTATTTGTGATATGTATCAATTTCAGACCACAGGCTATAACCCCTGAAAGTTTCATGTAATTAGCATACATAGTTTAGACTGTACAGGTGACACAAAATTACCGAAAATAATAATAAGGAAAATCGGATAATAACAATAGGTCTTTCAGACTAAAGTCTGAAGACCTAACTAGGACTGCCATGGCAGTACTGACGGTCTTCAGACTGCTGCATTGTAGCCAAAGCAATCTTTCCTTCTAGTCCACGTTTTACATAATGTTGAAGAGATCAGAGCTTTCCGCTGGCTCCTGCCAAGGTGCATGTCACCAAAAGCAGACCAGGCTGAAAAACGATGGAAATGTTGAAATATAAAATGTTTACCCCTGCTAAGAATATTATAAGCTTTATTGGTTTGTAGGCAAGGTCATTGTGTATCTTTTAAAACAAGTTCCAAGTCTCTAAGTTGATATTTAGAAAAGATACAATGAAAATAGTGAAAAGATGCAAGGTTCCCGCAACCTCTTGCCAAGGAGCATGCCGCCAAAAGGAGAGCTTTGAAGGGAAACAAAGGAAATGCATTATACTATAGAAACCACGTGACCTACGATTTCGTCATGATTTACTTTTTTTGTCACAAGGACATCAGCTATCGTTTAAACAAATTTGCAAGTCTCCAGTCCTATTTTGAAAATTTTGCCCATGTTAAAAATCTATTTTGTGAAAAATTACGATTTTTCGACATTTCTACAGACCGGAAATGACTGTACGCATGCTATTTCATTATTGATTCTTGTACACGACATATGTATCTTCATTCCCTGAAAGAATCATAAAGTTCCCGTCCTAGATGTCTGAGTAATCTGCCCTTGAAGTTTGCATGTTTTCACTTTTTTAAAATTTCAGACATATTTGAATGGGCACTGTGAAAAAAATAGATTTATTTTGCAAATTCTGGCTCGTATTGTTTTTAGTACATTGCATCAGCTACATTCTGTGAAAGTTTCAGCTCTGTAGTACCAGTATGTTCAGAGGAGAAGATTTTTGAAGATCGGTATGGTCGGAAAGGCTGAAAATGCATAAAAATGCTCTAAATTCAAAATGGAGTCTAAGTCACGTGACATACGACTTTCTCGTGATTTACATTTTTGCTAAACAGATTAATGCGCATCTTTTGCAAAAAGTTTCAAGTCTCTAAGTGCATTTTGAAAAAATTTCCCATGTTAAAAATTGAAATTTAAAGGAGGTGTAGCACACAAACAAAAGCCGGAAGTCAGGATTTGTTTTCTTCTGTATCAATTTCAGCCCAAAGCCTATGACCTCTGAAAGTGTCATGGAATTGGCGTAAGTAGTTTAGGCTGTGCAGCTGCCACAAAATCGGTACAAATAATAATAATAATAACTAGGACTGCCATGGCAGTACTGACGGTCTTCAGACTGCTGCATTGTAGCCAAAGCAATCTTTCCTTCTTGTCCACGTTTTACATAATGTTGAAGAGATCAGAGATTTCCGCTATCTCCTGACAAGGTGCATGTCGCCAAAAGCAGACCAGGCTGTAGAACGATGAAAAAAATTGAATTATAAAATGTTTACCCCTGCTAAGAATATTATAAGCTCCATTGATTTGTAGGCAATGTCATTGTGTATCTTTTAAAACAAGTTGCAAGTCTGTAAGTGGATATTTAGAAAAGATACAATGAAAATAGTGAAAAGATGCAAGGTTCCTGCAACCTCTTGCCAAGGAGCATGCCGCCAAAAGCAGACCTTCGAAGGGAAACAAAGGAAATGCGTTATACTATAGAAACCATGTGACCTACGATTTCGTCATGATTTACTTTTTTTGTCACAAGGACATAAGCTATCGTTTGAGAAAAATTGCAAGTCGCTAGTTCTATTTTGAAAATTTTGCCCATGTTAAAAATCTATTTTGTGAAAAATGACGATTTTTCGACATTTCTACAGACCGGAAATGACTGTACGCATGCTATTTTATTATTGATTCTTGTACACGACATATGTATCTTCGATCCCTGAAAGAATCATAAAGTTCCCGTCTTAAATGTCTGAGTAATCTGCCCTTGAAGTTTGCACTTTTGAACTTTTTTTCATTTTCAGACATTTTTGAATGGGCACTGTCAAATAAATAGATCTATTTTGCAAAATCTGGCTCGTATCGTTTGAAGTACAATGCATCAGCTACATTCTGTAAAAGTTTCGGCTTTGTAGTACCAGTATGTTCAGAGGAGAAGATTTTTTAAGATTGGTAGTGTCGGAAAGGCTGAAAATGCACAAATATGCACTAAAATCAAAATGGCGTCTAAGCCACGTGACGTACGACTTTTTCATGATTTACTCTTTTGCTTGAAAGATGATTGTGCATCTTTTGCAAAAAGTTGTAAGTCTCTAAGTGCATTTTGAAAAAAATTCCCATGTTAAAAATCGAAAGTTAAAGGGCCTGTAGCACAAGAACGGAAGCCGGAAATGAGGATTTGTTTTCTTCTGTATCAACTTCAGCCCAGAGCCTATGATCTCTAAAAGTGTCATGGAATTGGCGTAAGTAGTTTAGGCTGTGCAGCTGCCACAAAATCGGTACAAATAATAATAATAAGTATAACTAGGACTGCCATGGCAGTACTGACGGTCTTCAGACTGTTGCATTGTAGCCAGAGCAATCTTTCCTTCTTGTCCACGTTTTACATAATGTTGAAGAGATCAGAGATTTCCGCTAGCTCCTGACAAGGTGCATGTCGCCAAAAGCAGACCAGGCTGTAGAACGATGGAAATGTTGAATTATAATTTTTTTACCCCTGTTCCGAATATTATAAGCTTTTTTTATTTGCAGGCAAGGTTATTGTGCATCTTTTAAAGCAAGTTGCAAGTCCCTAAGTGGATATTAAGAAAAGATACAATGAAAATAGTGAAAAGATGCAAGGTTCCCGCAACCTCTTGCCAAGGAGCATGCCGCCAAAAGCAGACCTTCGAAGGGAAACAAAGGAAATGCATTATAATACAGAAACCACGTGACCTACGATTTCGCCATGATATACTTTTTTTGTCACAAGGACATTAGCTATCGTTTAAACTAAGTTGCAAGTCTCTAGTTGTATTTTGGAAATTTTGCCCATGTTAAATATTTTGTTTGTGAAAAATGACGATTTTACGACATTTCTACGGACCGGAAGTGACTGTACGCAAGCTATTTTATTATTGATTCTTGTACACGACATATGTATCATCCTTCCCTGAAAAATTCATAAAGTTCCCGTTCTAGGTGTTTATGTAATCTGCCCTTGAAGTTTACATTTTTTCACTTTTTTTCATTTTCAGACATATTTGAATGGGCACGGTGAAATAAATAGACCGATTTTGCTAATTCCGTTTCATATCGTTTTTAGTACAATGCATCAGCTACATTCTGTGAAAGTTTCAGCTCTGTACCACCAGTATGTTCAGAGGAGAAGATTTTTTAAGATCGGTAGTGTCGGAAAGGCTGAAAATGCAAAAAAATGCACTAAAACCAAAATGGCGGCTTAGTCACGTGCTGAACAAGTTTTTCATGATTGACTTTTTTTCTTGATAGATGATTGTGCATCTTTTGGAACAAGTTGCAAGTCTCTAAGTACATTTTGAAAAAAATTCCTATGTTAAAAATCGAAATTTAAAGGAGCTGTAGCATACAAATGAAAGCCGGAAGTCAGAATTGTTTGTGATATGTATCAATTTCAGCCCAGAGGCTATCATGCCTGAAAGTTTCATGTAATTAGCGTAAGTAGTTTAGGCTGTACAGTGGCCACAAAATTAACACAAATAAAAAGTATAATAATAATAATAATAATAATAATAAGGAAAATCGGATAATAACAATAGGTCTTTCAGACTAAAGTCTGAAGACCTAATAATAATAATAAGGAAAACTCGGGTAATAACAATAGGTCTTTCAGACTAAAGTCTGAAGACCTAATAATCAGGATAATAACAGTAGGTCTTCCAGACTTTCGTCTGAAGACCTAACTAGGACTGCCGCGGCAGTACTTAGGTCTTCAGACTTCTGCTTGACCTTCACCTCCATGTTTGATCGAAGAATGTCACTTATACTATTCTGTCAAAACTACTAATGTTACATGTATCCCCCCTCATACCAGCAAAACTTTGAAAATTCCCAACTTATATATTAATCAAAATATCAAGAAAACCACGTGACCTTCATATTTGCCATGATTTACTTTTTGTTTTTATTTGTACTGTGCATCTTAAAAAAAATTAAGTCTCTAGGTTGATATTTAAAATTTGCCCTTTCCAACGAATTTATCAGCTTTATGTTTTTATAAAACCGGTATACTGTCAATCTTTTACAACAAGTTGGTAATCTGTAAGTGGATTTAAAACAATAATACTATACAATAAGACAGTCTCTAATTCCATTTGGAAATTTTACCCTTGTTTAAAAATTAAAAATTTGTTTTAAAATCTTTCACCGATGCCTGCAGTGTCCTAAGAAGAAATTACAATTTCCGCAAGCTCCTGCCAAGGTGCATGCAGCCATAAGCAGACCAAGCGTCAAAAGGAAGGAAATGTTGAATTTTAAATATTTGTAAACTACTACGAATACATCAGCATTATTTATTTGCATGAAATACTATTGTGATTCTTTTAAAACAAGTTGCATGTCTTTAAGTAAATATTTAGAAACAATACGATGACAATTACACTAAATAGATAAGATGCCAGGTTCCCGCAACCTCTTGCCAATGAGCATGCTGCCAAAGGCATGGCCTCGAAGTGAAATGATGATAATACATTAAAATAAAGAAATTATAAATAGTGGCTGAACCATATGAGCAACGAATTCGCTCTGATTTACAATTTTGATCACAGCGATATTAGCTATCTTTAAATTAAATTACAAGTCTCTTGTTCTTTTTTGAAAATTGAAATTCGGTTGAAGAGAAGACTCTTCCACAAGCTCCTGCCAAGGTGCATGCTGCCATAAGCAAACCAGGCGTAAAAATGAAGGAAATATTGAATTTTAATTATTTGTGAACTACAACGAACATATCAGCTTTATTTATTTGCAATGAACTTCATTTTGATTCCTTTAAAACAAGTTGCAAGTCTGAAAGTAGATATTTAGAAATAATACAATGACAATAACACTCATGAGATGAGATGCCAGTTTTCCGCAACCTCTTGCCAAGGAGCATCCAAAGGCAGGGCTTCCAAGTTAACCGATGAAAAAACATTATAATACAGAAAATGTAAATGGCGGCTAAACCATGTGAGCTACGAAGTCGTCATGATTTACAATTTTGGTCACAACGATATAACCTATCGTTTAAATGGAGTTGCAAGTCTCTAGGTCTATTTTGAAATTTTTGCCCATGTTAAAATTTAAATTTTGAAAAATGTCATTTTTTTCAAAATTCCTACAGACCGAAAATGACTGTTCGCACGCCATTTTATTATTGATTCTTGTACACGACATATGTATCTTACTTCCCTGAAAAAATCATAACGTTCCCGTCCTAGGTCTTTTAGTTATATGCCCTTGAAGTTGGCCATTTTTCACTTTTTTCCGATTTCAGACAAATTTGAAAGCTCACTGTGGAAAAAGTATAAAGATTTCGCAAATTCTGATTCGTATCGTTTTGAGTACAATGCATCAGCTACTTTGTGTGAAAGTTTCAGATCTGTAGTGCCAGAATGTTCAGAGGAGAAGATTTTTGAAGATGGGTGGGGTCAAAAACGCTGAAAATTCACTAAAAACGAAATGACGTCTAAGTCATTTGACCCACGACTTCGTCATGATTTACTTTTTTGTTCACAATCTTATTGCGCATCTTTTAGAAAAAGTTTCAAGTCTCTAGATGCATTTTGAAAAAATTTCCCATGTTAAAATTCGAATTTTCGAAGGGCCGTAACTCAGAAACCGGAACCGGAAGTCGGGATTTTTTTTCATCTGTATCAATTTCAGCCCAGAGGCTAACATCCCTGTTAATTTCATGAAAATCGGGTCGCCCGTTTTTTCAGTACAGCTGTCACAAAAATCTCGGAAATAATAATAATAATAACTAGGACTGCCAGGGCAGTACTGACGGTCTTCAGACTGCTGCATTGTAGCCAGAGCAATCTTTGCTTCTTGTCCACGTTTTACATAAGTAATGTCGCCAAAAGCAGACCAGGCTGTAGAACGATGAAAATGTTGAATTATAAAAAGATTTCCCCTCCTACGAATATTATAAGCTTTATTCATTTGAAGGCAAGGTTATTGTGCATCTTTTAAAACAAGTTCCAAGTCTCTAAGTGGATATTTAGAAAAGATACAATGAAAATAGTGAAAAGATGCAAGGTTCCCGCAACCTCTTGCCAAGGAGCATGCCGCCAAAAGCAGACCTTCGAAGGGAAACAAAGGAAATGCATTATAATACAGAAACCACGTGACCTACGATTTCGTCTTGATATACTTTTTTTGTCACAAGGACATTAGCTATCGTTTAAACTAAGTTGCAAGTCTTTAGTTGTATTTTGAAAATTTTGCCCATGTTAAATATTTTAATTGTGAAAAATGACGATTTTACGACATTTATACAGACCGGAAGTGACTGTACGCAAGCTATTTTATTATTGATTCTTGTACAAGACATATGTATCTTCCTTCCCTGAAAAAATCATACAGTTCCCGTTCTAGGGTTTTCAGTAATCTGCCCTTGAAGTATGCATTTTTTAACATTTTTTAATTTTCAGACAAATTTGAATGGGCACTGTGAAATAAATCGATCGATTTTGCAAAATCTGTTTCATATCGTTTTTAGTACAATGCACCAGCTACATTATGTGAAAGTTTCAGCTCTGTAGTACCAGTATGTTCAGAGGAGAAGATTTGTTAAGATCGGTAGTGTCGGAAAGGCTGAAAATGCACAAATATGCACTAAAATCAAAATGGCGGCTTAGTCACGTGCTGTACAAGTTTTTCATGATTGACTTTTTTTCTTGATAGATGATTGTGCATCTTTTGAAACAAGTTGCAAGTCTCTAAGTACATTTGAAAAAAATTTCCCATGTTAAAAATCGAAAGCAGACCTTCGAAGGGAAACAAAGGAAATGCATTATAATACAGAAACCACGTGACCTACGATTTCGTCTTGATATACTTTTTTTGTCACAAGGACATTAGCTATCGTTTAAACTAAGTTGCAAGTCTTTAGTTGTATTTTGAAAATTTTGCCCATGTTAAATATTTTAATTGTGAAAAATGACGATTTTACGACATTTATACAGACCGGAAGTGACTGTACGCAAGCTATTTTATTATTGATTCTTGTACAAGACATATGTATCTTCCTTCCCTGAAAAAATCATAAAGTTCCCGTTCTAGGTTTTTCAGTAATCTGCCCTTGAAGTATGCATTTTTTAACATTTTTTAATTTTCAGACAAATTTGAATGGGCACTGTGAAATAAATCGATCGATTTTGCAAAATCTGTTTCATATCGTTTTTAGTACAATGCACCAGCTACATTATGTGAAAGTTTCAGCTCTGTAGTACCAGTATGTTCAGAGGAGAAGATTTGTTAAGATCGGTAGTGTCGGAAAGGCTGAAAATGCACAAATATGCACTAAAATCAAAATGGCGGCTTAGTCACGTGCTGTACAAGTTTTTCATGATTGACTTTTTTTCTTGATAGATGATTGTGCATCTTTTGAAACAAGTTGCAAGTCTCTAAGTACATTTGAAAAAAATTTCCCATGTTAAAAATCGAAATTTAAAGGAGCTGTAGCATACAATTGAAAGCCGGAAGTCAGATTTTTTTGTGATATGTATCAATTTCAGCCCAGAGGCTATCATGCCTGAAAGTTTCATGTAATTAGCGTAAGTAGTTTAGGCTGTACAGTGGCCACAAAATTAACACAAATAAAAAGTATAATAATAATAATAACTAGGACTGCCATGGCAGTACTGACGGTCTTCAGACTGCTGCATTGTAGCCAGAGCAATCTTTCCTTCTAGTCCACGTTTTACATAATGTTGAAGAGATCAGATATTTCCGCTAGCTCCTGACAAGGTGCATGTCGCCAAAAGCAGACCAGGCTGTAGAACGATGGAAATGTTGAAAAATAAAAATGTTACCCCTGCAAAGAATATAAGCTTTATTTATTTGTAGGCAAGGTCATTGTGCATCTTTTAAAACAAGTTGCAAGTCTCTAAGTGAATAGTTAAAAAAGATACAATGAAAATAGTGAAAAGATGCAAGGTTCCCACAACCTCTTGCCAAGGAGCATGCCGCCAAAAGCAGACCTTTGAAGGGAAACAAAGCAAATGCATTATACTATAGAAACCACGTGACCTACGATTTCGTCTTGATTTACTTTTTTAGTCACAAGGACATTAGCTATCGTTTAAACTAAGTTGCAAGTCGCTAGTTCTATTGTGAAAATTTTGCCCATGTTAAAAATATAAATTTCGAAAAATGACAATTTTACGACATTTCGACAGACCGTAAATTACTGTACGCAAGAAATTTTATTATTTATTTCTGTACATGACATATGTGTCCTCCTTCCCTGAAAAACTGATAAAGTTTGCTTGTTAAGTATTCGAATAATCTGCCCTTGAAGTTTGCGATTTTTCATATATTCGTATTTTCAGACAACTTTCAATGGGCAGAATGACACAAGTATTAATATTACACATTTGCTTTTCAGTATCGTTTTTAGATCAATGCATCAGCTACATGCTGTGAAAGTTTCAGCTTTATAGTACCAGTAAGTTCAGAGGAGAAGATTTTTTAAGATTGGTACTATCGGAGAGGCTGAAAATGCTTAAAAATGCACTAAAATCACAATGGCGTCTAAGTCACGTGACATACGACTTTCTCATGATTTACTTTATTTCTCAAAGGATGATTGCGCATCTTTTAGAAAAAGTTGCAAGTCTCTGAGTGCATTATGAAAAAAATTCCCATGTTAAAATTCGAAATTTAAAGGGGCTGTTGCACTAAAACAGAAGCCGCAAGTCAGGATTTTTTGTGATATGAATAGATTTCAGCCCAGAAGCTATCATCCCTGAAAGTTTCATGGAATTTGCATAAGTAGTTTAGGCTGTACCTTTGACACAAAATTGGTACAAATAATAATAATAATAAGAAAAAGTATAATAAGGAAAATCGGATAATAACAATAGGTCTTTCAGACTAAAGTCTGAAGACCTAATAAGGAAAATCGGATAATAACAATAGGTCTTTCAGACTAAAGTCTGAAGACCTAATAAGGAAAATCGGGTAATAACAATAGGTCTTTCAGACTAAAGTCTGAAGACCTAATAATCAGGATAATAACAGTAGGTCTTCCAGACTTTCGTCTGAAGACCTAACTAGGACTGCCATGGCAGTACTGACGGTCTTCAGACTGCTGCATTGTAGCCAGAGCAATCTTTCCTTCTTGTCCACGTTTTACATAATGTTGAAGAGATCAGACAAGGTGCATGTCGCCAAAAGCAGACCAGGCTGTAGAACGATGGAAATGTTTAATTATAAAAATGTTACCCCTGCTACGAATATTATGAGCTTTATTTATTTGCAGGCACGGTTATTGTGTATTTCTTAAAATAAGTTGCAAGTCTCATAGTGGATATTTAGAAAAGATACAATGAAAATAGTGAAAAGATGCAAGATTCCCGCAACCTCTTGCCAAGGAGCATGCCGCCAAAAGCAGACCTTCGAAGGCAAACAAAGGAAATGCATTATAATATAGAAACCACGTGACCTACGATTTCGTCATGGTTTACTTTTTTTGTCACAAGGATAATAGCTATCGTTTAAACAAAGTTTGAAGTCTCTAGTCCTATTTTGAAAATTTTGCCCATGTTAAAAATCTTTTTGCGAAAAATTACGATTTTTCGACATTTCTACAGACCGAAAATGACTTTACGCATGCTATTTTATTATTGATTCTTGTTCACGACATATGTGTCTCCGTTCCCTGAAAGAATCATAAAGTTCCCGTTCTAGATGTCTGAGTAATCTGCCCTTGAAGTTTGCATATTTTCACTTTTTCTCATTTTCAGACATTTTTGAATGGGCACTGTGAAATAAATAGATCAAATTTGCAAATTCTGTCTCGATACGATTTCAGTACAAGTCATCAGCTACGTTCTGTGAAAGTTTCAGCTCTGAAGTACCAGTATGTTCAGAGGAGAAGATTTTTTAAGATTGGTACTATCGGAGAGGCTGAAAATGCTAAAAAATGCACTAAAATCAGAATGGCGTCTAAGTCACGTGACATACGACTTTCTCATGATTTACTTTTTTGCTTAAAGGATGATTGCGCATCTTTTAAAAAAAGTTGCAAGTCTCTAAGTTCATTTTGAAAAAAAATCCAATGTTAAAATTCGAAATTTAAAGGGGCTGTAGCACAATAACGGAAGCCGGAAGTCAGGATTTTTTGTGATATGTATCAATTTCAGACCAAAGTCTATCACCCATGAAAGTTTCATGTAATTAGCATACGTAGTTTAGACTGTACAGTTGACACAAAATTACCGAAAATAATAATAATAATAATAAGGAAAATCGGATAATAACAATAGGTCTTTCATACTAAAGTCTGAAGACCTAATAAGGAAAATCGGATAATAACAATAGGTCTTTCAGACTAAAGTCTGAAGACCTAATAATGTGGCTAAACGACAAACAATACAAAGTCATCATCGGTTACTTTTTTTGTCACAATGACATAACCTATCATTTGGAACTATTTCCAAGTCTCTAGGTGCATTTTGATTAATTGACCCCATGTTAAAATGTAATTATTTAACAGAATTTGAAAATGCTGGCTATTTTGAAAATTGACAATTCTACATACTTTTTACAGACCGGAAATGACTATTCAGGAGCGATGTTATTATTGATTCCTGTATATGACATATGTGTCTTTCTTCCCTGAAAAAATGATAAAGTTCCCTGGGTAGGTTTTAGAGTTATCTGCCCTTGAAGTTTGCTATTTTTCATATTTTCTCATTTTCATGAAACTTTGAATGCTCACTTTGAAAAAAGTTTAAAGATTTTGCATTGTCTGATCAATATCGTTTTTAGTACAATGCATCAGCTACAACCTGTGAAAGTTTCAGCTCTGTAGTACGGGTATGTTCAGAGGAGAAGATTTTTTAAGATTGGTAGGGTCGAAAACGCTGAAAATGCACTAAAAGCAAAATGGCGCCTAAGTCGCGTGATTTACAAGTTTTTCATGATTTATTTTTTTGCTTGGAAGATGATTGTGTATCTATTGCAAAAGGTTGCAAGTCTCTAAGTGCATTTTGAAGAATTTTCCCAT
The DNA here is from genome assembly GCA_936450465.1 of Gibbula magus. NCBI lineage: Eukaryota > Metazoa > Mollusca > Gastropoda > Trochida > Trochidae > Gibbula > Gibbula magus. Next base: position 47,407 of record CAKZFU010000030.1, read on the forward strand.
GTTAAAAATCTAAATTTAAAGGAGCTGTAGCATAAAAACGGAAGCCGGAAGTCAGGATTATTTGTGATATGTATCAATTTCAGACCACAGGCTATAACCCCTGAAAGTTTCATGTAATTAGCATACATAGTTTAGACTGTACAGGTGACACAAAATTACCGAAAATAATAATAAGGAAAATCGGATAATAACAATAGGTCTTTCAGACTAAAGTCTGAAGACCTAACTAGGATTGACGCGTCAATACTTAGGTCTTCAAGACTTCTGCTTGACCTAGAATTCCATGATGGACTCTCGGTTATTCATCAGATTCTCTGCTTTAAAATGAGCTATCAAACAGGTCTCTATCTTCAGTAGTTTTTTTTTTTAAATTCTCCAAAGAAGGTACCCCTCTGAAAATTAAAAAATCACATATTAATGGACCCCTACATTACATTTCTCACGATTAAGACAAAATGGTTACTATTTCCATACCTAGGTGTAACATAGAAAATGTTGTGCTTTAATTTCCACTTAAAAAGATGTATTCATCATTTAGATTGTATACATAATTAATGCGTTATGCCGTTCTGAATATTCAAGAAAATACTCAAAAATGCTTAAATATGGACCCCTAGACATCGCTTGCGATGTTCGAGCCTTAACTATCAAGTTTTTGATAAAAGCGGTCTGCATAAAAGTTGTTCTTCTTGAAATTGTCCATACGTAGGTGTATGCAAAATTTCAATAGCGTAAGAAGTTAAGCAGTAATGATCCTTTAAACATGGCTGAAAATGGCGAGTTCTGAAAAATGGCAATCTTCTATGACTTGTCACACATAAACTATGACAGAAAAATGTTTGAAATTTATTCCCCTAAATAAAGGACATCTCTACTTTATGGTGATATATTAAACATAATTGTATCTTCACTGGTTTACAATGGAAAATTCTACAAAGAAAGTACCCCTCGAAAAGTCTCAAAATCCCAAAATTTTACATTTTTGGGAATATGTCCAAATTGTGCCTAAACTATCAATTTTTACATGATAATGATATGTTATGGAAGTGTTAAGCTGGTTATTATGAAGAGATTGCAATGTATAACTTTGACATAGTTTATTTTATAAGAGAGTTATTCTCCCTTTGAACATGCAGTAGAAAAATGAACATTTAAAAAAAGACCATTTTCAAGGGCAGATAATACGAATACTAAGTAGAAATTACAAATTCGAGTGCCAACGATCTTTTAGGAATTCATTTTGCTTTTAAATGAGATATCATATATAGCTGTATGTATTTCCCTGATTTAGGAGAAGATTTTTGAAGACGCGTACCCTCAAAACTGCGAAATTTCACAAAAATTTCAGTTTTTTCGAAATAGCACAAAATCTATATATACGGCCGAAAAAATGGTATTAACCTTTTTGATAGGGAATGTTTTTGCGCATATTTTGGTGAAAGTTTTGAGAAAATATATTGATTAGTATTCGAGCTATGAAGGTTTAAAGTTTTGACTTCAAGGGGAGATAACTCGAGAAAGAAGTCGAAAATCCAAAAAGTGACTCGTTATGTTCTAAGTTGAGTCACAGGCTATCATCCCTTAAAATTTGATGCGAATCGGCCAAGTGGTTACTTCAGAAAGCTCTGGACAAAAAAAGTACAAATAATAATAATAATAACTAGGATTGACGCGTCAATACTTAGGTCTTCAAGCCTTCTGCTTGACCTAGAACTCCATGTTGGACTTAGGGTTATTCGTCTGTTTCTCCGCTTTAAAATGAGCTATCAAACATGTCTCTATCTTCAGTACTTTTTTTACAAAAATTCTCCAAAGAAGGTACCCCTCTGAAAACGGAAAAATCACATATTAATGGACCCCTACATTACATTTCTCACGATTAAGACAAAATGGTTAATATTTCCATACTAAGGTGTAACATAGAAAATGTTGTGCTGTAATTTCCACTTAAGTAGATGCAATCATCATTTAGATTGCATACATTATTAATGCGTTATGCTGTTCTGAATATTCAAGAAAATACTCAAAAATGCTTAAATGTGGACCCCTAGACATCGTTTGCGATGTTCGAGGCTTAACTATCAACTTTTTGATGAAAGCGGTCAACATAAAAGTTGTTCTTCTTGAAATTGAGCATAAGTAGGTGTATGCACAATTTCAATAGCGTAAGAAGTTAAGCAGTAATGATCCTTTAAACATGGCTGAAAATGGCGAGTTCTGAAAAATGGCAATCTTCTATGACTTGTCACACATAAACTATGACAGAAAAATGTTTGAAATTTATTTACCTTAATAAAGGACATCTCTACTTCACGATGATATATTAAACATAATTGTATCTTCAGTGGTTTACAATGGAAAATTCTACAAAGAAAGTACCCCTCGAAAAGTCTCAAGATCCCAAAAATTTATATTTTTGGAAATACGTCCAAATTGTGTCGATACTATCAACTTTTACATGATAATGATATGTTGTGGAATTGTATAACTAGTTATATGAAAGAGATAGCAATAAGTAACTTTGACATAAAGTCATTTGTAACAGAGTTATGCCTCTTTGAACATATAGCCTAAAAACGATCTTTAAAAAAAAGGTCCATATTCAAGGGCATATTCCTGAAATTGGAGGACAAAATTCAAAATTCGGAAAAGATCATGTTGTTGTACATTCATTTAGCTTTCGGATGAGCTATCACACATAGTTGTATGTATTGCCGTGATTTAAGAGAAGATTTTTGAAGACGCGTACCCTTAAAACCGCGAAAGTTGACAAAATTTTCAGTTTTTCCGAAATAGCAAAAAATCTATTATAACGGCCGAAAACCGCTATAGGCGTAATCGATGGGGAATGTTGTTGCCCACATTTTGGTGAAAGTTTTATGAAAATATCTTGATTAGATTTCGAGCTATTAAGGTTTAAAGTTTTGACTTCAAGGGGAGATAACTAAAGAAAGAAGTCGAAAATCAAAATTCGGCCAACGTACAAGGCTAGTTTTTGTTACAGGCTATTATCCCTGAAAATTTCGTGCAAATCGGTTCAGCCGTTACTTCAGAATCGCGATCACAAAAAACGTACAAATAATAATAAAGAAGAAAAAACCGGATAATAACAATAGGTCTTCCAGACATTCGTCTTGAAGACCTAATAATGAAGAACACGGATAATAACAATAGGTCTTCTGACTTTCGTCTTGAAGACCTAATAAGGAAAATCGGATAATAACAATAGGTCTTTCAGACTAAATTCTGAAGACCTAATAATGTGCGTAAACCACTAACAATACGAAGTCATCATCGATTACTTTTTTTGTCACAATGACATAACCTATCATTTGGAACTATTTTCAAGTCTCTAGGTGCATTTTGATTAATTGACCTCATTTTAAAATTTACTTATTTAACAGAATTTCAAAGTGCTGGCTAATTTGAAAATTGACAATTCTACATACTTTCTACAGACAGGAAATGACTGTTCAGGAGCGATGTTATGATTGATTCCTGTATATGACATATGTGTCTTCCTTCCCTGAAAAACTGATAAAGTTCCCTGGGTAGGCATTAGAGTTATCTGACCTTGAAGTTTGCTTTTTTTCATATTTTCTCATATTCAGGAAACTTTGAATGCTCACCGTGAAAAAAGTTTAAAGATTTTGCATTGTCTGATCAATATCATTTTTAGTACAATGCATCAGCTACATCTTGTGAAAGTTTCAGCTCTGTAGTACCAGTATGTTCAGAGGAGAAGATTTTTTAAGATGGGTAGGGTCGAAAACGTTGAAAATGCACTAAAAGCAAAATGGCGCCTAAGTCACGTGAGTTATAAGTTTTTCATGATTTACTTTTTTGCTTGGAAGATGATTGTGCATCTTTTGCAAAAGGTTGCAAGTCTCTAAGTGCATTTTGAAGAATTTTCCCATGTTAAAAATCGAAATTTAAAGGAGCTGTAGCATAAGAACGGAAGCCGGAAGTCAGGATTTTTTGTGATATGTATCAATTTCAGACCACAGGCTATCACTCCTGAAAGTTTCATGTAATTAGCATACGTAGTTTAGACTGTGCAGGTGACACAAAATTACCGAAAATAATAATAAGGAAAATCGGATAATAACAATAGGTCTTTCAGACTAAAGTCTGAAGACCTAATACTTTTTTTGTCACAATGACATAACCTATCATTTGGAACTATTTTCAAGTCTCTAGGTGCATTTTGATTAATTGACCTCATTTTAAAATTTACTTATTTAACAGAATTTCAAAGTGCTGGCTAATTTGAAAATTGACAATTCTACATACTTTCTACAGACAGGAAATGACTGTTCAGGAGCGATGTTATGATTGATTCCTGTATATGACATATGTGTCTTCCTTCCCTGAAAAACTGATAAAGTTCCCTGGGTAGGCATTAGAGTTATCTGACCTTGAAGTTTGCTTTTTTTCATATTTTCTCATATTCAGGAAACTTTGAATGCTCACCGTGAAAAAAGTTTAAAGATTTTGCATTGTCTGATCAATATCATTTTTAGTACAATGCATCAGCTACATCTTGTGAAAGTTTCAGCTCTGTAGTACCAGTATGTTCAGAGGAGAAGATTTTTTAAGATGGGTAGGGTCGAAAACGTTGAAAATGCACTAAAAGCAAAATGGCGCCTAAGTCACGTGAGTTATAAGTTTTTCATGATTTACTTTTTTGCTTGGAAGATGATTGTGCATCTTTTGCAAAAGGTTGCAAGTCTCTAAGTGCATTTTGAAGAATTTTCCCATGTTAAAAATCGAAATTTAAAGGAGCTGTAGCATAAGAACGGAAGCCGGAAGTCAGGATTTTTTGTGATATGTATCAATTTCAGACCACAGGCTATCACTCCTGAAAGTTTCATGTAATTAGCATACGTAGTTTAGACTGTGCAGGTGACACAAAATTACCGAAAATAATAATAAGTGATATGTATCAATTTCAGACCACAGGCTATCACTCCTGAAAGTTTCATGTAATTAGCATACGTAGTTTAGACTGTGCAGGTGACACAAAATTACCGAAAATAATAATAAGGAAAATCGGATAATAACAATAGGTCTTTCAGACTAAAGTCTGAAGACCTAATAATGTGCGTAAACCACTAACAATACGAAGTCATCATCGATTACTTTTTTTGTCACAATGACATAACCTATCATTTGGAACTATTTTCAAGTCTCTAGGTGCATTTTGATTAATTGACCTCATTTTAAAATTTACTTATTTAACAGAATTTCAAAGTGCTGGCTAATTTGAAAATTGACAATTCTACATACTTTCTACAGACAGGAAATGACTGTTCAGGAGCGATGTTATGATTGATTCCTGTATATGACATATGTGTCTTCCTTCCCTGAAAAACTGATAAAGTTCCCTGGGTAGGCATTAGAGTTATCTGACCTTGAAGTTTGCTTTTTTTCATATTTTCTCATATTCAGGAAACTTTGAATGCTCACCGTGAAAAAAGTTTAAAGATTTTGCATTGTCTGATCAATATCATTTTTAGTACAATGCATCAGCTACATCTTGTGAAAGTTTCAGCTCTGTAGTACCAGTATGTTCAGAGGAGAAGATTTTTTAAGATGGGTAGGGTCGAAAACGTTGAAAATGCACTAAAAGCAAAATGGCGCCTAAGTCACGTGAGTTATAAGTTTTTCATGATTTCCTTTTTTGCTTGGAAGATGATTGTGCATCTTTTGCAAAAGGTTGCAAGTCTCTAAGTGCATTTTGAAGAATTTTCCCATGTTAAAAATCGAAATTTAAAGGAGCTGTAGCATAAGAACGGAAGCCGGAAGTCAGGATTTTTTGTGATATGTATCAATTTCAGACCACAGGCTATCACTCCTGAAAGTTTCATGTAATTAGCATACGTAGTTTAGACTGTGCAGGTGACACAAAATTACCGAAAATAATAATAAGGAAAATCGGATAATAACAATAGGTCTTTCAGACTAAAGTCTGAAGACCTAATACTTTTTTTGTCACAATGACATAACCTATCATTTGGAACTATTTTCAAGTCTCTAGGTGCATTTTGATTAATTGACCTCATTTTAAAATTTACTTATTTAACAGAATTTCAAAGTGCTGGCTAATTTGAAAATTGACAATTCTACATACTTTCTACAGACAGGAAATGACTGTTCAGGAGCGATGTTATGATTGATTCCTGTATATGACATATGTGTCTTCCTTCCCTGAAAAACTGATAAAGTTCCCTGGGTAGGCATTAGAGTTATCTGACCTTGAAGTTTGCTTTTTTTCATATTTTCTCATATTCAGGAAACTTTGAATGCTCACCGTGAAAAAAGTTTAAAGATTTTGCATTGTCTGATCAATATCATTTTTAGTACAATGCATCAGCTACATCTTGTGAAAGTTTCAGCTCTGTAGTACCAGTATGTTCAGAGGAGAAGATTTTTTAAGATGGGTAGGGTCGAAAACGTTGAAAATGCACTAAAAGCAAAATGGCGCCTAAGTCACGTGAGTTATAAGTTTTTCATGATTTACTTTTTTGCTTGGAAGATGATTGTGCATCTTTTGCAAAAGGTTGCAAGTCTCTAAGTGCATTTTGAAGAATTTTCCCATGTTAAAAATCGAAATTTAAAGGAGCTGTAGCATAAGAACGGAAGCCGGAAGTCAGGATTTTTTGTGATATGTATCAATTTCAGACCACAGGCTATCACTCCTGAAAGTTTCATGTAATTAGCATACGTAGTTTAGACTGTGCAGGTGACACAAAATTACCGAAAATAATAATAAGGAAAATCGGATAATAACAATAGGTCTTTCAGACTAAAGTCTGAAGACCTAATAATGTGCGTAAACCACTAACAATACGAAGTCATCATCGATTACTTTTTTTTGTCACAATGACATAACCTATCATTTGGAACTATTTTCAAGTCTCTAGGTGCATTTTGATTAATTGACCTCATTTTAAAATTTACTTATTTAACAGAATTTCAAAGTGCTGGCTAATTTGAAAATTGACAATTCTACATACTTTCTACAGACAGGAAATGACTGTTCAGGAGCGATGTTATGATTGATTCCTGTATATGACATATGTGTCTTCCTTCCCTGAAAAACTGATAAAGTTCCCTGGGTAGGCATTAGAGTTATCTGACCTTGAAGTTTGCTTTTTTTCATATTTTCTCATATTCAGGAAACTTTGAATGCTCACCGTGAAAAAAGTTTAAAGATTTTGCATTGTCTGATCAATATCATTTTTAGTACAATGCATCAGCTACATCTTGTGAAAGTTTCAGCTCTGTAGTACCAGTATGTTCAGAGGAGAAGATTTTTTAAGATGGGTAGGGTCGAAAACGTTGAAAATGCACTAAAAGCAAAATGGCGCCTAAGTCACGTGAGTTATAAGTTTTTCATGATTTACTTTTTTGCTTGGAAGATGATTGTGCATCTTTTGCAAAAGGTTGCAAGTCTCTAAGTGCATTTTGAAGAATTTTCCCATGTTAAAAATCGAAATTTAAAGGAGCTGTAGCATAAGAACGGAAGCCGGAAGTCAGGATTTTTTGTGATATGTATCAATTTCAGACCACAGGCTATCACTCCTGAAAGTTTCATGTAATTAGCATACGTAGTTTAGACTGTGCAGGTGACACAAAATTACCGAAAATAATAATAAGGAAAATCGGATAATAACAATAGGTCTTTCAGACTAAAGTCTGAAGACCTAATAATGTGCGTAAACCACTAACAATACGAAGTCATCATCGATTACTTTTTTTTGTCACAATGACATAACCTATCATTTGGAACTATTTTCAAGTCTCTAGGTGCATTTTGATTAATTGACCTCATTTTAAAATTTACTTATTTAACAGAATTTCAAAGTGCTGGCTAATTTGAAAATTGACAATTCTACATACTTTCTACAGACAGGAAATGACTGTTCAGGAGCGATGTTATGATTGATTCCTGTATATGACATATGTGTCTTCCTTCCCTGAAAAACTGATAAAGTTCCCTGGGTAGGCATTAGAGTTATCTGACCTTGAAGTTTGCTTTTTTTCATATTTTCTCATATTCAGGAAACTTTGAATGCTCACCGTGAAAAAAGTTTAAAGATTTTGCATTGTCTGATCAATATCATTTTTAGTACAATGCATCAGCTACATCTTGTGAAAGTTTCAGCTCTGTAGTACCAGTATGTTCAGAGGAGAAGATTTTTTAAGATGGGTAGGGTCGAAAACGTTGAAAATGCACTAAAAGCAAAATGGCGCCTAAGTCACGTGAGTTATAAGTTTTTCATGATTTACTTTTTTGCTTGGAAGATGATTGTGCATCTTTTGCAAAAGGTTGCAAGTCTCTAAGTGCATTTTGAAGAATTTTCCCATGTTAAAAATCGAAATTTAAAGGAGCTGTAGCATAAGAACGGAAGCCGGAAGTCAGGATTTTTTGTGATATGTATCAATTTCAGACCACAGGCTATCACTCCTGAAAGTTTCATGTAATTAGCATACGTAGTTTAGACTGTGCAGGTGACACAAAATTACCGAAAATAATAATAAGGAAAATCGGATAATAACAATAGGTCTTTCAGACTAAAGTCTGAAGACCTAATAATGTGCGTAAACCACTAACAATACGAAGTCATCATCGATTACTTTTTTTGTCACAATGACATAACCTATCATTTGGAACTATTTTCAAGTCTCTAGGTGCATTTTGATTAATTGACCTCATTTTAAAATTTACTTATTTAACAGAATTTCAAAGTGCTGGCTAATTTGAAAATTGACAATTCTACATACTTTCTACAGACAGGAAATGACTGTTCAGGAGCGATGTTATGATTGATTCCTGTATATGACATATGTGTCTTCCTTCCCTGAAAAACTGATAAAGTTCCCTGGGTAGGCATTAGAGTTATCTGACCTTGAAGTTTGCTTTTTTTCATATTTTCTCATATTCAGGAAACTTTGAATGCTCACCGTGAAAAAAGTTTAAAGATTTTGCATTGTCTGATCAATATCATTTTTAGTACAATGCATCAGCTACATCTTGTGAAAGTTTCAGCTCTGTAGTACCAGTATGTTCAGAGGAGAAGATTTTTTAAGATGGGTAGGGTCGAAAACGTTGAAAATGCACTAAAAGCAAAATGGCGCCTAAGTCACGTGAGTTATAAGTTTTTCATGATTTACTTTTTTGCTTGGAAGATGATTGTGCATCTTTTGCAAAAGGTTGCAAGTCTCTAAGTGCATTTTGAAGAATTTTCCCATGTTAAAAATCGAAATTTAAAGGAGCTGTAGCATAAGAACGGAAGCCGGAAGTCAGGATTTTTTGTGATATGTATCAATTTCAGACCACAGGCTATCACTCCTGAAAGTTTCATGTAATTAGCATACGTAGTTTAGACTGTGCAGGTGACACAAAATTACCGAAAATAATAATAAGGAAAATCGGATAATAACAATAGGTCTTTCAGACTAAAGTCTGAAGACCTAATAATGTGCGTAAACCACTAACAATACGAAGTCATCATCGATTACTTTTTTTGTCACAATGACATAACCTATCATTTGGAACTATTTTCAAGTCTCTAGGTGCATTTTGATTAATTGACCTCATTTTAAAATTTACTTATTTAACAGAATTTCAAAGTGCTGGCTAATTTGAAAATTGACAATTCTACATACTTTCTACAGACAGGAAATGACTGTTCAGGAGCGATGTTATGATTGATTCCTGTATATGACATATGTGTCTTCCTTCCCTGAAAAACTGATAAAGTTCCCTGGGTAGGCATTAGAGTTATCTGACCTTGAAGTTTGCTTTTTTTCATATTTTCTCATATTCAGGAAACTTTGAATGCTCACCGTGAAAAAAGTTTAAAGATTTTGCATTGTCTGATCAATATCATTTTTAGTACAATGCATCAGCTACATCTTGTGAAAGTTTCAGCTCTGTAGTACCAGTATGTTCAGAGGAGAAGATTTTTTAAGATGGGTAGGGTCGAAAACGTTGAAAATGCACTAAAAGCAAAATGGCGCCTAAGTCACGTGAGTTATAAGTTTTTCATGATTTACTTTTTTGCTTGGAAGATGATTGTGCATCTTTTGCAAAAGGTTGCAAGTCTCTAAGTGCATTTTGAAGAATTTTCCCATGTTAAAAATCGAAATTTAAAGGAGCTGTAGCATAAGAACGGAAGCCGGAAGTCAGGATTTTTTGTGATATGTATCAATTTCAGACCACAGGCTATCACTCCTGAAAGTTTCATGTAATTAGCATACGTAGTTTAGACTGTGCAGGTGACACAAAATTACCGAAAATAATAATAAGGAAAATCGGATAATAACAATAGGTCTTTCAGACTAAAGTCTGAAGACCTAATAATGTGCGTAAACCACTAACAATACGAAGTCATCATCGATTACTTTTTTTTGTCACAATGACATAACCTATCATTTGGAACTATTTTCAAGTCTCTAGGTGCATTTTGATTAATTGACCTCATTTTAAAATTTACTTATTTAACAGAATTTCAAAGTGCTGGCTAATTTGAAAATTGACAATTCTACATACTTTCTACAGACAGGAAATGACTGTTCAGGAGCGATGTTATGATTGATTCCTGTATATGACATATGTGTCTTCCTTCCCTGAAAAACTGATAAAGTTCCCTGGGTAGGCATTAGAGTTATCTGACCTTGAAGTTTGCTTTTTTTCATATTTTCTCATATTCAGGAAACTTTGAATGCTCACCGTGAAAAAAGTTTAAAGATTTTGCATTGTCTGATCAATATCATTTTTAGTACAATGCATCAGCTACATCTTGTGAAAGTTTCAGCTCTGTAGTACCAGTATGTTCAGAGGAGAAGATTTTTTAAGATGGGTAGGGTCGAAAACGTTGAAAATGCACTAAAAGCAAAATGGCGCCTAAGTCACGTGAGTTATAAGTTTTTCATGATTTACTTTTTTGCTTGGAAGATGATTGTGCATCTTTTGCAAAAGGTTGCAAGTCTCTAAGTGCATTTTGAAGAATTTTCCCATGTTAAAAATCGAAATTTAAAGGAGCTGTAGCATAAGAACGGAAGCCGGAAGTCAGGATTTTTTGTGATATGTATCAATTTCAGACCACAGGCTATCACTCCTGAAAGTTTCATGTAATTAGCATACGTAGTTTAGACTGTGCAGGTGACACAAAATTACCGAAAATAATAATAAGGAAAATCGGATAATAACAATAGGTCTTTCAGACTAAAGTCTGAAGACCTAATAATGTGCGTAAACCACTAACAATACGAAGTCATCATCGATTACTTTTTTTTGTCACAATGACATAACCTATCATTTGGAACTATTTTCAAGTCTCTAGGTGCATTTTGATTAATTGACCTCATTTTAAAATTTACTTATTTAACAGAATTTCAAAGTGCTGGCTAATTTGAAAATTGACAATTCTACATACTTTCTACAGACAGGAAATGACTGTTCAGGAGCGATGTTATGATTGATTCCTGTATATGACATATGTGTCTTCCTTCCCTGAAAAACTGATAAAGTTCCCTGGGTAGGCATTAGAGTTATCTGACCTTGAAGTTTGCTTTTTTTCATATTTTCTCATATTCAGGAAACTTTGAATGCTCACCGTGAAAAAAGTTTAAAGATTTTGCATTGTCTGATCAATATCATTTTTAGTACAATGCATCAGCTACATCTTGTGAAAGTTTCAGCTCTGTAGTACCAGTATGTTCAGAGGAGAAGATTTTTTAAGATGGGTAGGGTCGAAAACGTTGAAAATGCACTAAAAGCAAAATGGCGCCTAAGTCACGTGAGTTATAAGTTTTTCATGATTTACTTTTTTGCTTGGAAGATGATTGTGCATCTTTTGCAAAAGGTTGCAAGTCTCTAAGTGCATTTTGAAGAATTTTCCCATGTTAAAAATCGAAATTTAAAGGAGCTGTAGCATAAGAACGGAAGCCGGAAGTCAGGATTTTTTGTGATATGTATCAATTTCAGACCACAGGCTATCACTCCTGAAAGTTTCATGTAATTAGCATACGTAGTTTAGACTGTGCAGGTGACACAAAATTACCGAAAATAATAATAAGGAAAATCGGATAATAACAATAGGTCTTTCAGACTAAAGTCTGAAGACCTAATAATGTGCGTAAACCACTAACAATACGAAGTCATCATCGATTACTTTTTTTGTCACAATGACATAACCTATCATTTGGAACTATTTTCAAGTCTCTAGGTGCATTTTGATTAATTGACCTCATTTTAAAATTTACTTATTTAACAGAATTTCAAAGTGCTGGCTAATTTGAAAATTGACAATTCTACATACTTTCTACAGACAGGAAATGACTGTTCAGGAGCGATGTTATGATTGATTCCTGTATATGACATATGTGTCTTCCTTCCCTGAAAAACTGATAAAGTTCCCTGGGTAGGCATTAGAGTTATCTGACCTTGAAGTTTGCTTTTTTTCATATTTTCTCATATTCAGGAAACTTTGAATGCTCACCGTGAAAAAAGTTTAAAGATTTTGCATTGTCTGATCAATATCATTTTTAGTACAATGCATCAGCTACATCTTGTGAAAGTTTCAGCTCTGTAGTACCAGTATGTTCAGAGGAGAAGATTTTTTAAGATGGGTAGGGTCGAAAACGTTGAAAATGCACTAAAAGCAAAATGGCGCCTAAGTCACGTGAGTTATAAGTTTTTCATGATTTACTTTTTTGCTTGGAAGATGATTGTGCATCTTTTGCAAAAGGTTGCAAGTCTCTAAGTGCATTTTGAAGAATTTTCCCATGTTAAAAATCGAAATTTAAAGGAGCTGTAGCATAAGAACGGAAGCCGGAAGTCAGGATTTTTTGTGATATGTATCAATTTCAGACCACAGGCTATCACTCCTGAAAGTTTCATGTAATTAGCATACGTAGTTTAGACTGTGCAGGTGACACAAAATTACCGAAAATAATAATAAGGAAAATCGGATAATAACAATAGGTCTTTCAGACTAAAGTCTGAAGACCTAATAATGTGCGTAAACCACTAACAATACGAAGTCATCATCGATTACTTTTTTTGTCACAATGACATAACCTATCATTTGGAACTATTTTCAAGTCTCTAGGTGCATTTTGATTAATTGACCTCATTTTAAAATTTACTTATTTAACAGAATTTCAAAGTGCTGGCTAATTTGAAAATTGACAATTCTACATACTTTCTACAGACAGGAAATGACTGTTCAGGAGCGATGTTATGATTGATTCCTGTATATGACATATGTGTCTTCCTTCCCTGAAAAACTGATAAAGTTCCCTGGGTAGGCATTAGAGTTATCTGACCTTGAAGTTTGCTTTTTTTCATATTTTCTCATATTCAGGAAACTTTGAATGCTCACCGTGAAAAAAGTTTAAAGATTTTGCATTGTCTGATCAATATCATTTTTAGTACAATGCATCAGCTACATCTTGTGAAAGTTTCAGCTCTGTAGTACCAGTATGTTCAGAGGAGAAGATTTTTTAAGATGGGTAGGGTCGAAAACGTTGAAAATGCACTAAAAGCAAAATGGCGCCTAAGTCACGTGAGTTATAAGTTTTTCATGATTTACTTTTTTGCTTGGAAGATGATTGTGCATCTTTTGCAAAAGGTTGCAAGTCTCTAAGTGCATTTTGAAGAATTTTCCCATGTTAAAAATCGAAATTTAAAGGAGCTGTAGCATAAGAACGGAAGCCGGAAGTCAGGATTTTTTGTGATATGTATCAATTTCAGACCACAGGCTATCACTCCTGAAAGTTTCATGTAATTAGCATACGTAGTTTAGACTGTGCAGGTGACACAAAATTACCGAAAATAATAATAAGGAAAATCGGATAATAACAATAGGTCTTTCAGACTAAAGTCTGAAGACCTAATAATGTGCGTAAACCACTAACAATACGAAGTCATCATCGATTACTTTTTTTTGTCACAATGACATAACCTATCATTTGGAACTATTTTCAAGTCTCTAGGTGCATTTTGATTAATTGACCTCATTTTAAAATTTACTTATTTAACAGAATTTCAAAGTGCTGGCTAATTTGAAAATTGACAATTCTACATACTTTCTACAGACAGGAAATGACTGTTCAGGAGCGATGTTATGATTGATTCCTGTATATGACATATGTGTCTTCCTTCCCTGAAAAACTGATAAAGTTCCCTGGGTAGGCATTAGAGTTATCTGACCTTGAAGTTTGCTTTTTTTCATATTTTCTCATATTCAGGAAACTTTGAATGCTCACCGTGAAAAAAGTTTAAAGATTTTGCATTGTCTGATCAATATCATTTTTAGTACAATGCATCAGCTACATCTTGTGAAAGTTTCAGCTCTGTAGTACCAGTATGTTCAGAGGAGAAGATTTTTTAAGATGGGTAGGGTCGAAAACGTTGAAAATGCACTAAAAGCAAAATGGCGCCTAAGTCACGTGAGTTATAAGTTTTTCATGATTTACTTTTTTGCTTGGAAGATGATTGTGCATCTTTTGCAAAAGGTTGCAAGTCTCTAAGTGCATTTTGAAGAATTTTCCCATGTTAAAAATCGAAATTTAAAGGAGCTGTAGCATAAGAACGGAAGCCGGAAGTCAGGATTTTTTGTGATATGTATCAATTTCAGACCACAGGCTATCACTCCTGAAAGTTTCATGTAATTAGCATACGTAGTTTAGACTGTGCAGGTGACACAAAATTACCGAAAATAATAATAAGGAAAATCGGATAATAACAATAGGTCTTTCAGACTAAAGTCTGAAGACCTAATAATGTGCGTAAACCACTAACAATACGAAGTCATCATCGATTACTTTTTTTTGTCACAATGACATAACCTATCATTTGGAACTATTTTCAAGTCTCTAGGTGCATTTTGATTAATTGACCTCATTTTAAAATTTACTTATTTAACAGAATTTCAAAGTGCTGGCTAATTTGAAAATTGACAATTCTACATACTTTCTACAGACAGGAAATGACTGTTCAGGAGCGATGTTATGATTGATTCCTGTATATGACATATGTGTCTTCCTTCCCTGAAAAACTGATAAAGTTCCCTGGGTAGGCATTAGAGTTATCTGACCTTGAAGTTTGCTTTTTTTCATATTTTCTCATATTCAGGAAACTTTGAATGCTCACCGTGAAAAAAGTTTAAAGATTTTGCATTGTCTGATCAATATCATTTTTAGTACAATGCATCAGCTACATCTTGTGAAAGTTTCAGCTCTGTAGTACCAGTATGTTCAGAGGAGAAGATTTTTTAAGATGGGTAGGGTCGAAAACGTTGAAAATGCACTAAAAGCAAAATGGCGCCTAAGTCACGTGAGTTATAAGTTTTTCATGATTTACTTTTTTGCTTGGAAGATGATTGTGCATCTTTTGCAAAAGGTTGCAAGTCTCTAAGTGCATTTTGAAGAATTTTCCCATGTTAAAAATCGAAATTTAAAGGAGCTGTAGCATAAGAACGGAAGCCGGAAGTCAGGATTTTTTGTGATATGTATCAATTTCAGACCACAGGCTATCACTCCTGAAAGTTTCATGTAATTAGCATACGTAGTTTAGACTGTGCAGGTGACACAAAATTACCGAAAATAATAATAAGGAAAATCGGATAATAACAATAGGTCTTTCAGACTAAAGTCTGAAGACCTAATAATGTGCGTAAACCACTAACAATACGAAGTCATCATCGATTACTTTTTTTGTCACAATGACATAACCTATCATTTGGAACTATTTTCAAGTCTCTAGGTGCATTTTGATTAATTGACCTCATTTTAAAATTTACTTATTTAACAGAATTTCAAAGTGCTGGCTAATTTGAAAATTGACAATTCTACATACTTTCTACAGACAGGAAATGACTGTTCAGGAGCGATGTTATGATTGATTCCTGTATATGACATATGTGTCTTCCTTCCCTGAAAAACTGATAAAGTTCCCTGGGTAGGCATTAGAGTTATCTGACCTTGAAGTTTGCTTTTTTTCATATTTTCTCATATTCAGGAAACTTTGAATGCTCACCGTGAAAAAAGTTTAAAGATTTTGCATTGTCTGATCAATATCATTTTTAGTACAATGCATCAGCTACATCTTGTGAAAGTTTCAGCTCTGTAGTACCAGTATGTTCAGAGGAGAAGATTTTTTAAGATGGGTAGGGTCGAAAACGTTGAAAATGCACTAAAAGCAAAATGGCGCCTAAGTCACGTGAGTTATAAGTTTTTCATGATTTACTTTTTTGCTTGGAAGATGATTGTGCATCTTTTGCAAAAGGTTGCAAGTCTCTAAGTGCATTTTGAAGAATTTTCCCATGTTAAAAATCGAAATTTAAAGGAGCTGTAGCATAAGAACGGAAGCCGGAAGTCAGGATTTTTTGTGATATGTATCAATTTCAGACCACAGGCTATCACTCCTGAAAGTTTCATGTAATTAGCATACGTAGTTTAGACTGTGCAGGTGACACAAAATTACCGAAAATAATAATAAGGAAAATCGGATAATAACAATAGGTCTTTCAGACTAAAGTCTGAAGACCTAACTAGGACTGCCATGGCAGTACTGACGGTCTTCAGACTGCTGCATTGTAGCCAGAGCAATCTTTCCTTCTAGTCCACGTTTTACATAATGTTGAAGAGATCAGATATTTCCGCTAGCTCCTGACAAGGTGCATGTCGCCAAAAGCAGACCAGGCTGTAGAACGATGGAAATGTTGAAAAATAAAAATGTTACCCCTGCAAAGAATATTATAAGCTTTATTTATTTGTAGGCAAGGTCATTGTGTATCTTTTAAAACAAGTTGCAAGTCTCTAAGTGGATATTTAGAAAAGATACAATGAAAATAGTGAAAAGATGCAAGGTTCCTGCAACCTCTTGCCAAGGAGCATGCCGCCAAAAGCAGACCTTCGAAGGGAAACAAAGGAAATGCGTTATAGTATACAAACCTCGTGACCTACGATTTCGTCATGATTTACTTTTTTTGTCACAAGGACATAAGCTATCGTTTAAACTAAGTTCCAAGTCGCTAGTTCTATTTTGAAAATTTTGCCCATGTTAAAAATCTATTTTGTGAAAAATGACGATTTTTCGACATTTCTACAGACCGGAAATGACTGTACGCATGCAATTTTATTATTGATTCTTGTACACGACATATGTATCTTCGATCCCTGAAAGAATCATAAAGTTCCCGTCTTAAATGTCTGAGTAATCTGCCCTTGAAGTTTGCACTTTTTAACTTTTTTTCATTTTCAGACATTTTTGAATGGGCACTGTGAAATAAATAGATCGATTTTGCAAAATCTGGCTCGTATCGTTTAAAGTACAATGCATCAGCTACATTCTGTAAACGTTTCGGCTTTGTAGTACCAGTATGTTCAGAGGAGAAGATTTTTTAAGATCGGTAGTGTCGGAAAGGCTGAAAATGCAAAAAAATGCACTAAAATCAAAATGGCGTCTTAGTCATGTGACGTACGACTTTCCCATGATTTACTTTTTTGTTACGAAGATGATTGTGCATCTTTTGCAAAAAGTTGCAAGTCTCTAAGTGCATTTTGAAAAAATTTCCCATGTTAAAAATCGAATGTTAAAGGGCCTGTAGCACAAAAACCGAAGCCGGAAATTAGGATTTGTTTTCTTCTGTATCAACTTCAGCTCAGAGCCTTTTATCTATGAAAGTGTCATGGAATTGGCGTATCTAGTTTAGGCTGTGCAGCTGCCACAAAATCGGTACAAATAATAATAAGTATAATAATAAGGAAAACTCGGGTAATAACAATAGGTCTTTCAGACTAAAGTCTGAAGACCTAACTAGGACTGCCAGGGCAGTACTGACGGTCTTCAGATTGCTGCATTGTAGCCAGAGCAATCTTTGCTTCTTGTCCACGTTTTACATAAGTAATGTCGCCAAAAGCAGACCAGGCTGTAGAACGATGAAAATGTTGAATTATAAAAATGTTACCCCTGCAAAGAATATTATAAGCTGTATTTATTTGTAGGCAAGGTCATTGTGTATCTTTTAAAACAAGTTGCAAGTCTCTAAGTGGATATTTAAAAAAGATACAATGAAAATAGTGAAAAGATGCAAGTTTCCCGCAACCTCCTGCCAAGGAGCATGCCGCCAAAAGCAGACCTTCGAAGGGAAACAAAGGAAATGCGTTATACTATAGAAACCACGTGACCTACGATTTCGTCTTGATTTACTTTTTTTGTCACAAGGACATTAGCTATCGTTTAAACTAAGTTGCAAGTCGCTAGTTCTATTTTGAAAATTTTTCCCATGTTAAAAATTTAACTTTCGAAAAATGACAATTTTTCGACAATTCTACACACCGTAAATGACTATACACGAGCAATTGTGTTATTGATTCCTGTACATGACATATGTGTCCTCCTACCCTGAAAAACTGATAAAGTTCGCTAGTTAGGTATTAGAGTTATCTGCCCTTGAAGTTTGCCATTTTTCAGGTTTTTCGATTTTTTGACAAATTTGAATGGGCACTGTTACAAAAGTATAGAGGTTTCCTATTTCTAAGTAGGTATCGTTTTTTGTACAATGCATCAGCTGCATTTTGTGAAAGTTTCAGCTCTATTGTACCTGTATGTTCAGAGGAGAAGATTTTTTAAGATCGGTAGTGTCGGCAAGGCTGAAAATGCCAAAAAATGCACTAAAATCAAAATGGCGTCTAAGTCACGTGATCTACGACTTTCTCATGATTTGCTTTTTTGCTCAGAAGATGATTGCGCATCTTTTGCAAAAAGTTTCAAGTCTCAAAGTGCATTTTGAAAAAAATTCCCATGTTAAAAATCGAAATTTAAAGGGGCTGTAACACAAAAACAGAAGCCTGAAGTCAGGATTTTTTTGTGATCTGTATCAATTTCAGCCCAGAGGCTATCATCCCTGAAAGTGTCATGGCATTTGCATAAGTAGTTTAGGCACTACAGGTGACACAAAATTACCGAAAATAATAATAATAATAATAATAACTAGGACTGCCAGGGCAGTACTGACGGTCTTCAGACTGCTGCATTGTAGCCAGAGCAATCTGTCCTTCTTGTCCACGAGATCAGAGCTTTCCACTAGCTCCTGACAAGGTGCATGTCGCCAAAAGCAGACCAGGCTGTAGAACGATGAAAATGTTGAATTATAAAAAATCTACCAATGCTACGAATATTATAAGTTTTATGTGTTTGCAGGCAAGGTTATTGTGCATCTTTTAAAACAAGTTGCAAGTCTCTAAGTGGATATTTAAAAAAGATACAATGAAAATAGTGAAAAGATGCAAGGTTCCCACAACCTCCTGCCAAGGAGCATGCCGCCAAAAGCAGACCTTTGAAGGGAAACAAAGCAAATGCATTATACTATAGAAACCACGTGACCTACGATTTCGTCTTGATTTACTTTTTTTGTCACAAGGACATTAGCTATCGTTTAAATTAAGTTGCAAGTCGCTAGTTCTATTTTGAAAATTTTGCCCATGTTAAAAATATAAATTTCGAAAAATGACAATTTTACGACATTTCGACAGACCGTAAATTACTGTACGCAAGAAATTTTATTATTTATTTCTGTACATGACATATGTGTCCTCCTTCCCTGAAAAACTGATAAAGTTTGCTTGTTAAGTATTCGAATAATCTGCCCTTGAAGTTTGCGATTTTTCATATATTCGTATTTTCAGACAACTTTCAATGGGCAGAATGACACAAGTATTAATATTACACATTTGCTTTTCAGTATCGTTTTTAGATCAATGCATCAGCTACATGCTGTGAAAGTTTCAGCTTTATAGTACCAGTAAGTTCAGAGGAGAAGATTTTTTAAGATTGGTACTATCGGAGAGGCTGAAAATGCTTAAAAATGCACTAAAATCACAATGGCGTCTAAGTCACGTGACATACGACTTTCTCATGATTTACTTTATTGCTCAAAGGATGATTGCGCATCTTTTAGAAAAAGTTGCAAGTCTCTGAGTGCATTATGAAAAAAAATCCCATGTTAAAATTCGAAATTTAAAGGGGCTGTTGCACTAAAACAGAAGCCGCAAGTCAGGATTTTTTGTGATATGTATAGATTTCAGCCCAGAAGCTATCATCCCTGAAAGTTTCATGGAATTTGCATAAGTAGTTTAGGCTGTACCTTTGACACAAAATTGGTACAAATAATAATAATAATAATAAAAAAAAGTATAATAAGGAAAATCGGATAATAACAATAGGTCTTTCAGACTAAAGTCTGAAGACCTAATAACTAGGACTGCCATGGCAGTACTGACGGTCTTCAGACTGCTGCATTGTAGCCAGAGCAATCTTTCCTTCTTGTCCCCGTTTTACCTAATGTTGAAGAGATCAGACAAGGTGCATGTCGCCAAAAGCAGACCAGGCTGTAGAATGATGGAAATGTTGAATTATAAATTTTTTACCCCTGCTATGAATATTATAAGCTTCATGTTTTTGCAGGCAAGGTTAATGTGTATATTTTCAAATAAGTTGCAAGTCTCTAAGTGGATATTTAGAAAAGATACAATGAAAATAGTGAAAAGAAGCAAGGTTCCCGCAACCTCTTGCCAAGGAGCATGCCACCAAAAGCAGACCTTCGAAGGGAAACAAAGGAAATGCATTATAATATAGAAACCACGTGACCTACGATTTCGTCTTGATTTACTTTTTTTGTCACAAGGATATTAGCTATCGATTAAACTAAGTTGCAAGTCGCTAGTTCTATTTTGAAAATTTTGCCCATGTTAAAAATTACAATTTCAAAAAATGACAATTTTCCGACATTTCTACAGACCGTAAATGACTGTACGCAAGGAATGTTATTATTGATTTTTGTACATGACATATGTGTTCGTCTTCCCTGAAAAACTGATAAAGTTCGCTTGGTAAATATTCGAATTATCTTTCCTTGAAGTTTGCAATTTTTCATATTTTCGCATTTTCAGACAAATTTCAATGGTCACTGTGACAAAAGTATTAACATTACACATTTGCTTTTCAGTATCGTTTTTAGTTCAGTACATCAGCTACATTCTGTGAAAGTTTCAGCTTTGTAGTACCAGTATGTTCAGAGGAGAAGATTTTTTAAGATTGGTGCGATTGCAGAGGCTGAAAATGGAAAAAATGCACTAAAATCAAAATGGCGTCAAAGTCACGTGATATACGACTTTTTCATGATTTACTTTTTTGCTTAGAGGATGATTGCGCATCTTTTAGAAAAAGTTGCAAGTCTCTAAGTGCATTTTGAAAAAAATTCCCATGTTAAAATTCGAAATTTAAAGGGGCTGTAACACACAAACCGAAACCGGAAGTCAGGATCTGTTGTCAATTGTACAGCATTTAGCCCAGAGGCTGTCATCCCTGAAAGTTTCATGTAATTAGCATAAGTAGTTTAGCCTGTACAGTTGACACAAAATTGGTACAAATAAAAAGTATAATAATAAGGAAAATCGGGTAATAACAATAGGTCTTTCAGACTAAAGTCTGAAGACCTAATAAGGAAAATCGGGTAATAACAATAGGTCTTTCAGACTTAAGTCTGAAGACCTAATAATCAGGATAATAACAGTAGGTCTTCCAGACTTTCGTCTGAAGACCTAATAATCAGGATAATAACAGTAGGTCTTCCAGACTTTCGTCTGAAGACCTAATAATCAGGATAATAACAGTAGGTCTTCCAGACTTTCGTCTGAAGACCTAACTAGGATTGACACGTCAATACTTAGGTCTTCAAGACTTCTGCTTGACCTTGAACTCCATGTTGGACTCAGGGTTATTCGTCTGTTTCTCCGCTTTAAAATGAGCTATCAAACATGTCTCTATCTTCAGTAGTTTTTTTACAAAATCTCCAAAGAAGGTACCCCTCTGAAAACGGAAAAATCACATATTAATGGACCCCTACATTACATTTCTCACGATTAAGACAAAATGGTTAATATTTCCGTACTAAGGTGCAACATAGAAAATGTTGTGCTTTAATTTCCACTTAAGAAGATGTAATCATCAGTTGGATTGCATACATAATAAATGCGTTATGCTGTTCTGAATAGTCAAGAAAATAGTCAAAAATGCTTAAATTTGGACCCCTAGACATCGCCTGCGATCTTTGAGGCTTAACTATCAACTTTTTTATGAAAGCGGTCAACATAAAAGTTGTTCTTCTTGAAATTGTGCATACGTAGGTGTATGTAAAACTTCAATAGCAGAAGAAGTAAAGCAGTTATGATCCTTTGAAGTTTGATTAAAATTGCGATTTTTTAAAAATGACAAACTTCTATGACTTGTCACAAAAAAACTATGACAGATACGAGCTTGAAAAATATTGTCCTTAATAAATGACGTTTCTACATCATCATGATCTATTTAAAGTCTTCCTATCTTCAGTGGTTCATGATCAATAATTCCTCAAAGGATAAACACCTCAAAAAGTCTCAAAATCAAAATATTTCACTGTTTTGGGAATATGCTCAAATTATGCCCAAACTAATAACTTTTATATGATAATGACATGTTATGGAATTTCAAAACTATTTATTAGAAAGAGATTGAACTAAGTAACTTTGACATAAGTTGATTCCCAACAGAGTTATGTCACTTTGAATGCGAGCCCTAAAAAATGTATTTTTAAAAAGTTCATTTTTCAAATTACTGTAGTTCGTTAACCGCTGAAAATAGTCAATAGGTTTGGGGGGTTCCTTTAAACTACATTCATTCAGCTTTCAAATGAGCTATTGCATGATGCTGTATCTATTACCATCATTTAGGAGAAGATTTTTGAAGATGCGTACCCTCAAAACCGCGAAAGTCCACAAAAGTTTCAGTTTTTTCGAAATAGCAAAAAATCTATTATTACGGCCGAGAACCGCTATAGGCCTTATCGATGGGGGATGTTGTTGTCCACATTTTGGTGAAAGTTTTATGAAAATATCTTGTTTAGTTTTCGAGCTATTGAGGTTAGAAGTTTCAACTTCAAGGGGAGATAACTCTTGAAAGAAATCAAAAATCGAAAATCGGGCTCCGCTATGCACTAAGTTGGGTTACACTCTATAATCCCTGCAAATTTCAAGGAAATCGGTTCAGCCGTTTTCTCAGAAACCTCTGGACAAATTTCGGTACAAAGAATAATAATAATAAAACTAGGATTGACACGTCAATTCTTAGGTCTTCAAGACTTCTGCTTGACCTTGAACTTCATGTTGGACTCAGGGTTATTCGTCTGTTTCTCCGCTTTAAAATGAGCTATCAAACATGTCTCTATCTTCAGTAGTTTTTTTACAAAAAATCTCCAAAGAAGGTACCCCTCTGAAAACGGAAAAATCACATAGTAATGGACCCCTACATTACATTTCTCACGATTAAGACAAAATGGTTAATATTTCCATATTAAGGTGCAACATAGAAAATGTTGTGCTTTAATTTCCACTTAAGAAGATGTAATCATCAGTTAGATTGCATACATAATAAATGCGTTATGCTGTTCTGAATATTCAAGAAAATAGTCAAAAATGCTTAAACTTGGACCCCTAGACATCGCTTGCGATGTTCGAGGCTTAACTATCAACTTTTTGATGAAAGCGGTCAACATAAAAGTTGTTCTTCTTGTAATTGTGCATACGTAGGTTTATGTAAAATTTCAATAGCATAAGAAGTTAAGCAGTTATGAACCTTTCAACTTTGTTGAAAATGGCGATTTTTAAAAAATGACAAACTTCTATGACTTGTCACCAAAAAACTAAGACAGATACGACCTTGAAAAATATTGTCCTTAATAAATGACGTTTCTACATCACCATGATCTATTTAAAGTCTTCCTATCTTCAGTGGTTCATGATCAATAATTCCCCAAAGGATAAACACCTCAAAAAGTCTCAAAATCTAAATATTTCACTGTTTTGGGAATATGCTCAAATTATGCCCAAACTAATAACTTTTATATGATAAAGATATGTTACGGAATTTCAAAACTATTTATACGAAAGAGATTGCACTAAGTAACTTTGACATAAGTTTATTCCCAACAGAGTTATGTCCCTTTGAATGCGAGCCCTAAAAAATGTATTTTCAAAAAGTTCATTTTTCAAATGGCTGTAGTTCGGTAACCGTTGAAAATAGTCAATTGGTTTGGGGGGTTCCTTTAAACTAAATTCATTCAGCTTTCAAATGAGCTATTGCATGATGCTGTATGTATTGCCGTTATTTAGGAGAAGATTTTTGAAAACGCGTACCCTCAAACTCGCGAAAGTTCACCAAATTATCGATTTTTTCGAAATAGCAAAAAATCTATTATTACGGCCGAAAACCGCTATAGGCCTAATCGATGGGGAATGTTGTTGCCCACATTTTGGTGAAAGTTTTGTGAAAATATCTTGAATTGTTTTCGAGCTATTGAGGTTTGAAGTTTCAACTTCAAGGGCAGATAACTCAAGAACAAGGTCGAAATTCAAAATTCGGCCGACGTAGTGAACGAGTTCAGGTCACAAGCTATCATCCCTGAAAATTTCGTGAAAAAATGTTCAGCGGTTACTTCAGAATCGCCCGGACAAAAAACGTCCAAAGAATAATAATAATAACAAACACGATAAGAACAATAGGTCTTCAGACATTCGTCTTGAAGACCTAATAATCAGGATAATAACAGTAGGTCTTCCAGACTTTCGTCTGAAGACCTAATTATATGCT
>CAKZFU010000031.1:0-92777 GCA_936450465.1 Gibbula magus
ATTGGGCTACAGGAATGACTATAACGGCACGGTTTGCCGATAAGACGCTCACCGATTCCAAAAAGTGAATGCGTCTATGCGACCGACAGCATGTGAGCTTCCATAGGAGACCATCAAAAGTTGTCTAGGCCAAAGTGACTTTTGGCCCAAAATTGGGCCTACAGGAATGACTATAACGGCACGGTTTGCCGATAAGACGGTCACCGATTCCAAAAGTGAATGCGTCTATGCGACCGACAGCATGTGAGCTTCCATAGGAGACCATCAAAAGTTGTCTAGGCCAAAGTCACCTTTTGGCCCATTTTTGGGCATGACTATAACGGCACGGGTTGCCGATAAGACGGTCACCGATTCCAAAAGGGAATGCGTCTATGCGACCGGCAGCATGTGAGCTTCCCATAGGAGACCATCAAAAGTTGTCTAGGCCAAAGTGACTTTTGGCCCCAAAATTGGGCCTACAGGAATGACTATAACGGCACGGTTTTGCCGATAAGACGCCTCACCCGATTCCAAAAGTGAATGCGGTCTATGGCGACCGACAGCATGTGAGCTTCCATAGTGAGACCATCAAAAGTTGTCTAGGCCAAAGTGACTTTTGGCCCAAAATTGGGCCTACAGGAATGACTATAACGGCACGGTTTGCCGATAAGGAACGGTCACCGATTCCAAAAGTGAATGCGTCTATGCGACCGACAGCAAGTGAGCTTCCATAGGAGACCATCAAAAGTTGTCTAGGCCAAAGTCACCTTTTGGCCCATTTTTGGGCATGACTATAACGGCACGGGTTGCCGATAAGACGGTCACCGATTCCAAAAGGGAATGCGTCTATGCGACCGGCATTATGTGAGCTTCCATAGGAGACCCCATCCAAAAGTTGTCTAGGCCAAAGTGACTTTTGGCCCAAAATTGGGCCCTACAGGAATGACTATAACGGCACGGTTTGCCGATAAGACGCTCACCGATTCCAAAAGTGAATGCGTCTATGCGACCGACAGCATGTGAGCTTCCATAGGAGACCATCAAAAGTTGTCTAGGCCAAAGTGACTTTTGGCCCAAAATTGGGCCTACAGGAATGACTATAACGGCACGGTTTGCCGATAAGACGGTCACCGATTCCAAAAGTGAATGCGTCTATGCGACCGACAGCATGTGAGCTTCCATAGGAGACCATCAAAAGTTGTCTAGGCCAAAGTCACCTTTTGGCCCATTTTTGGGCATGACTATAACGGCACGGGTTGCCGATAAGACGGTCACCGATTCCCAAAAGGGAATGCGTCTATGCGACCGGCAGCATGTGAGCTTCCATAGGAGACCATCAAAAGTTGTCTAGGCCAAAGTGACTTTTGGCCCAAAATTGGGCCTACAGGAATGACTATAACGGCACGGTTTGCCGATAAGACGCTCACCGATTCCAAAAGTGAATGCGTCTATGCGACCGACAGCATGTGAGCTTCCATAGGAGACCATCAAAAGTTGTCTAGGCCAAAGTGACTTTTGGGCCCAAAATTGGGCCTACAGGAATGACTATAACGGCACGGTTTGCCGATAAGACGGTCACCGATTCCAAAAGTGAATGCGTCTATGCGACCGGCAGCATGTGAGCTTCCATAGGAGACCATCAAAAGTTGTCTAGGCCAAAGTCACCTTTTGGCCCATTTTTGGGCATGACTATAACGGCACGGGTTGCCGATAAGACGGTCACCGATTCCAAAAGGGAATGCGTCTATGCGGACCGGCAGCATGTGAGCTTCCATAGGAGACCATCAAAAGTTGTCTAGGCCAAAGTGACTTTTGGCCCAAAATTGGGCCTACAGGAATGACTATAACGGCACGGTTTGCCGATAAGACGCTCACCGATTCCAAAAGTGAATGCGTCTATGCGACCGACAGCATGTGAGCTTCCATAGGAGACCATCAAAAGTTGTCTAGGCCAAAGTGACTTTTGGCCCAAAATTGGGCCTACAGGAATGACTATAACGGCACGGTTTGCCGATAAGACGGTCACCGATTCAAAAGTGAATGCGTCTATGCGACCGACAGCATGTGAGCTTCCATAGGAGACCATCAAAAGTTGTCTAGGCCAAAGTCACCTTTTGGCCCATTTTTGGGCATGACTATAACGGCACGGGTGGCCGATAAGACGGTCACCGATTCCAAAAGGGGAATGCGTCTATGCGACCGGCAGCATGTGAGCTTCCATAGGAGACCATCAAAAGTTGTCTAGGCCAAAGTGACTTTTGGCCCAAAATTGGGCCTACAGGAATGACTATAACGGCACGGTTTGCCGATAAGACGCTCACCGATTCCAAAAGTGAATGCGTCTATGCGACCGACAGCATGTGAGCTTCCATAGGAGACCATCAAAAGTTGTCTAGGCCAAAGTGACTTTTGGCCCCAAAATTGGGCCTACAGGAATGACTATAACGGCACGGTTTGCCGATAAGACGGTCACCGATTCCAAAAGTGAATGCGTCTATGCGACCGACAGCATGTGAGCTTCCATAGGAGACCATCAAAAGTTGTCTAGGCCAAAGTCACCTTTTGGCCCATTTTTGGGCATGACTATAACGGCACGGGTTGCCGATAAGACGGTCACCGATTCCAAAAGTGAATGCGTCTATGCGACCGGCAGCATGTGAGCTTCCATAGGAGACCATCAAAAGTTGTCTAGGCCAAAGTGACTTTTGGCCCAAAATTGGGGCCTACAGGAATGACTATAAACGGCACGGTTTGCCGATAAGACGCTCACCGATTCCAAAAGTGAATGCGTCTATGCGACCGACAGCATGTGAGCTTCCATAGGAGACCATCAAAAGTTGTCTAGGCCAAAGTGACTTTTGGCCCAAAATTGGGCCTACAGGAATGACTATAACGGCACGGTTTGCCGATAAGACGGTCACCGATTCCAAAAGTGAATGCGTCTATGCGACCGACAGCATGTGAGCTTCCATAGGAGACCATCAAAAGTTGTCTAGGCCAAAGTCACCTTTTGGCCCATTTTTGGGCATGACTATAACGGCACGGGTTGCCGATAAGACGGTCACCGATTCCAAAAGGGAATGCGTCTATGCGACCGGCAGCATGTGAGCTTCCATAGGAGACCATCAAAAGTTGTCTAGGCCAAAGTGACTTTTGGCCCAAAATTGGGCCTACAGGAATGACTATAACGGCACGGTTTGCCGATAAGACGCTCACCGATTCCAAAAGTGAATGCGTCTATGCGACCGACAGCATGTGAGCTTCCATAGGAGACCATCAAAAGTTGTCTAGGCCAAAGTGACTTTTGGCCCAAAATTGGGCCTACAGGAATGACTATAACGGCACGGTTTGCCGATAAGACGGTCACCGATTCCAAAAGTGAATGCGTCTATGCGACCGACAGCATGTGAGCTTCCATAGGAGACCATCAAAAGTTGTCTAGGCCAAAGTCACCTTTTGGCCCATTTTTGGGCATGACTATAACGGCACGGGTTGCCGATAAGACGGTCACCGATTCCAAAAGGGAATGCGTCTATGCGACCGGCAGCATGTGAGCTTCCATAGGAGACCATCAAAAGTTGTCTAGGCCAAAGTGACTTTTGGCCCAAAATTGGGCCTACAGGAATGACTATAACGGCACGGTTTGCCGATAAGACGCTCACCGATTCCAAAAGTGAATGCGTCTATGCGACCGACAGCATGTGAGCTTCCATAGGAGACCATCAAAAGTTGTCTAGGCCAAAGTGACTTTTGGCCCAAAATTGGGCCTACAGGAATGACTATAACGGCACGGTTTGCCGATAAGACGGTCACCGATTCCAAAAGTGAATGCGTCTATGCGACCGACAGCATGTGAGCTTCCATAGGAGACCATCAAAAGTTGTCTAGGCCAAAGTCACCTTTTGGCCCATTTTTGGGCATGACTATAACGGCACGGGTTGCCGATAAGACGGTCACCGATTCCAAAAGGGAATGCGTCTATGCGACCGGCAGCATGTGAGCTTCCATAGGAGACCATCAAAAGTTGTCTAGGCCAAAGTGACTTTTGGCCCAAAATTGGGCCTACAGGAATGACTATAACGGCACGGTTTGCCGATAAGACGCTCACCGATTCCAAAAGTGAATGCGTCTATGCGACCGACAGCATGTGAGCTTCCATAGGAGACCATCAAAAGTTGTCTAGGCCAAAGTGACTTTTGGCCCAAAATTGGGCCTACAGGAATGACTATAACGGCACGGTTTGCCGATAAGACGGTCACCGATTCCAAAAGTGAATGCGTCTATGCGACCGACAGCATGTGAGCTTCCATAGGAGACCATCAAAAGTTGTCTAGGCCAAAGTCACCTTTTGGCCCATTTTTGGGCATGACTATAACGGCACGGGTTGCCGATAAGACGGTCACCGATCCCAAAAGGGAATGCGTCTATGCGACCGACAGCATGTGAGCTTCCATAGGAGACCATCAAAAGTTGTCTAGGCCAAAGTCACCTTTTGGCCCATTTTTGGGCATGACTATAACGGCACGGGTTGCCGATAAGACGGTCACCGATTCCAAAAGGGAATGCGTCTATGCGACCGGCAGCATGTGAGCTTCCATAGGAGACCATCAAAAGTTGTCTAGGCCAAAGTGACTTTTGGCCCAAAATTGGGCCTACAGGAATGACTATAACGGCACGGTTTGCCGATAAGACGCTCACCGATTCCAAAAGTGAATGCGTCTATGCGACCGACAGCATGTGAGCTTCCATAGGAGACCATCAAAAGTTGTCTAGGCCAAAGTGACTTTTGGCCCAAAATTGGGCCTACAGGAATGACTATAACGGCACGGTTTGCCGATAAGACGGTCACCGATTCCAAAAGTGAATGCGTCTATGCGACCGACAGCATGTGAGCTTCCATAGGAGACCATCAAAAGTTGTCTAGGCCAAAGTCACCTTTTGGCCCATTTTTGGGCATGACTATAACGGCACGGGTTGCCGATAAGACGGTCACCGATTCCAAAAGGGAATGCGTCTATGCGACCGGCAGCATGTGAGCTTCCATAGGAGACCATCAAAAGTTGTCTAGGCCAAAGTGACTTTTGGCCCAAAATTGGGCCTACAGGAATGACTATAACGGCACGGTTTGCCGATAAGACGCTCACCGATTCCAAAAGTGAATGCGTCTATGCGACCGACAGCATGTGAGCTTCCATAGGAGACCATCAAAAGTTGTCTAGGCCAAAGTGACTTTTGGCCCAAAATTGGGCCTACAGGAATGACTATAACGGCACGGTTTGCCGATAAGACGGTCACCGATTCCAAAAGTGAATGCGTCTATGCGACCGACAGCATGTGAGCTTCCATAGGAGACCATCAAAAGTTGTCTAGGCCAAAGTCACCTTTTGGCCCATTTTTGGGCATGACTATAACGGCACGGGTTGCCGATAAGACGGTCACCGATTCCAAAAGGGAATGCGTCTATGCGACCGGCAGCATGTGAGCTTCCATAGGAGACCATCAAAAGTTGTCTAGGCCAAAGTGACTTTTGGCCCAAAATTGGGCCTACAGGAATGACTATAACGGCACGGTTTGCCGATAAGACGCTCACCGATTCCAAAAGTGAATGCGTCTATGCGACCGACAGCATGTGAGCTTCCATAGGAGACCATCAAAAGTTGTCTAGGCCAAAGTGACTTTTGGCCCAAAATTGGGCCTACAGGAATGACTATAACGGCACGGTTTGCCGATAAGACGGTCACCGATTCCAAAAGTGAATGCGTCTATGCGACCGACAGCATGTGAGCTTCCATAGGAGACCATCAAAAGTTGTCTAGGCCAAAGTCACCTTTTGGCCCATTTTTGGGCATGACTATAACGGCACGGGTTGCCAATAAGACGGTCACCGATTCCAAAAGGGAATGCGTCTATGCGACCGGCAGCATGTGAGCTTCCATAGGAGACCATCAAAAGTTGTCTAGGCCAAAGTCACCTTTTGGCCCATTTTTGGGCATGACTATAACGGCACGGGTTGCCGATAAGACGGTCACCGATTCCAAAAGGGAATGCGTCTATGCGACCGGCAGCATGTGAGCTTCCATAGGAGACCATCAAAAGTTGTCTAGGCCAAAGTGACTTTTGGCCCAAAATTGGGCCTACAGGAATGACTATAACGGCACGGTTTGCCGATAAGACGCTCACCGATTCCAAAAGTGAATGCGTCTATGCGACCGACAGCATGTGAGCTTCCATAGGAGACCATCAAAAGTTGTCTAGGCCAAAGTGACTTTTGGCCCAAAATTGGGCCTACAGGAATGACTATAACGGCACGGTTTGCCGATAAGACGGTCACCGATTCCAAAAGTGAATGCGTCTATGCGACCGACAGCATGTGAGCTTCCATAGGAGACCATCAAAAGTTGTCTAGGCCAAAGTCACCTTTTGGCCCATTTTTGGGCATGACTATAACGGCACGGGTTGCCGATAAGACGGTCACCGATTCCAAAAGGGAATGCGTCTATGCGACCGGCAGCATGTGAGCTTCCATAGGAGACCATCAAAAGTTGTCTAGGCCAAAGTGACTTTTGGCCCAAAATTGGGCCTACAGGAATGACTATAACGGCACGGTTTGCCGATAAGACGCTCACCGATTCCAAAAGTGAATGCGTCTATGCGACCGACAGCATGTGAGCTTCCATAGGAGACCATCAAAAGTTGTCTAGGCCAAAGTGACTTTTGGCCCAAAATTGGGCCTACAGGAATGACTATAACGGCACGGTTTGCCGATAAGACGGTCACCGATTCCAAAAGTGAATGCGTCTATGCGACCGACAGCATGTGAGCTTCCATAGGAGACCATCAAAAGTTGTCTAGGCCAAAGTCACCTTTTGGCCCATTTTTGGGCATGACTATAACGGCACGGGTTGCCGATAAGACGGTCACCGATTCCAAAAGGGAATGCGTCTATGCGACCGGCAGCATGTGAGCTTCCATAGGAGACCATCAAAAGTTGTCTAGGCCAAAGTGACTTTTGGCCCAAAATTGGGCCTACAGGAATGACTATAACGGCACGGTTTGCCGATAAGACGCTCACCGATTCCAAAAGTGAATGCGTCTATGCGACCGACAGCATGTGAGCTTCCATAGGAGACCATCAAAAGTTGTCTAGGCCAAAGTGACTTTTGGCCCAAAATTGGGCCTACAGGAATGACTATAACGGCACGGTTTGCCGATAAGACGGTCACCGATTCCAAAAGTGAATGCGTCTATGCGACCGACAGCATGTGAGCTTCCATAGGAGACCATCAAAAGTTGTCTAGGCCAAAGTCACCTTTTGGCCCATTTTTGGGCATGACTATAACGGCACGGGTTGCCAATAAGACGGTCACCGATTCCAAAAGGGAATGCGTCTATGCGACCGGCAGCATGTGAGCTTCCATAGGAGACCATCAAAAGTTGTCTAGGCCAAAGTGACTTTTGGCCCAAAATTGGGCCTACAGGAATGACTATAACGGCACGGTTTGCCGATAAGACGCTCACCGATTCCAAAAGTGAATGCGTCTATGCGACCGACAGCATGTGAGCTTCCATAGGAGACCATCAAAAGTTGTCTAGGCCAAAGTGACTTTTGGCCCAAAATTGGGCCTACAGGAATGACTATAACGGCACGGTTTGCCGATAAGACGGTCACCGATTCCAAAAGTGAATGCGTCTATGCGACCGACAGCATGTGAGCTTCCATAGGAGACCATCAAAAGTTGTCTAGGCCAAAGTCACCTTTTGGCCCATTTTTGGGCATGACTATAACGGCACGGGTTGCCGATAAGACGGTCACCGATTCCAAAAGGGAATGCGTCTATGCGACCGACAGCATGTGAGCTTCCATAGGAGACCATCAAAAGTTGTCTAGGCCAAAGTCACCTTTTGGCCCATTTTTGGGCATGACTATAACGGCACGGGTTGCCGATAAGACGGTCACCGATTCCAAAAGGGAATGCGTCTATGCGACCGGCAGCATGTGAGCTTCCATAGGAGACCATCAAAAGTTGTCTAGGCCAAAGTGACTTTTGGCCCAAAATTGGGCCTACAGGAATGACTATAACGGCACGGTTTGCCGATAAGACGCTCACCGATTCCAAAAGTGAATGCGTCTATGCGACCGACAGCATGTGAGCTTCCATAGGAGACCATCAAAAGTTGTCTAGGCCAAAGTGACTTTTGGCCCAAAATTGGGCCTACAGGAATGACTATAACGGCACGGTTTGCCGATAAGACGGTCACCGATTCCAAAAGTGAATGCGTCTATGCGACCGACAGCATGTGAGCTTCCATAGGAGACCATCAAAAGTTGTCTAGGCCAAAGTCACCTTTTGGCCCATTTTTGGGCATGACTATAACGGCACGGGTTGCCGATAAGACGGTCACCGATTCCAAAAGGGAATGCGTCTATGCGACCGGCAGCATGTGAGCTTCCATAGGAGACCATCAAAAGTTGTCTAGGCCAAAGTGACTTTTGGCCCAAAATTGGGCCTACAGGAATGACTATAACGGCACGGTTTGCCGATAAGACGCTCACCGATTCCAAAAGTGAATGCGTCTATGCGACCGACAGCATGTGAGCTTCCATAGGAGACCATCAAAAGTTGTCTAGGCCAAAGTGACTTTTGGCCCAAAATTGGGCCTACAGGAATGACTATAACGGCACGGTTTGCCGATAAGACGGTCACCGATTCCAAAAGTGAATGCGTCTATGCGACCGACAGCATGTGAGCTTCCATAGGAGACCATCAAAAGTTGTCTAGGCCAAAGTCACCTTTTGGCCCATTTTTGGGCATGACTATAACGGCACGGGTTGCCGATAAGACGGTCACCGATTCCAAAAGGGAATGCGTCTATGCGACCGGCAGCATGTGAGCTTCCATAGGAGACCATCAAAAGTTGTCTAGGCCAAAGTGACTTTTGGCCCAAAATTGGGCCTACAGGAATGACTATAACGGCACGGTTTGCCGATAAGACGCTCACCGATTCCAAAAGTGAATGCGTCTATGCGACCGACAGCATGTGAGCTTCCATAGGAGACCATCAAAAGTTGTCTAGGCCAAAGTGACTTTTGGCCCAAAATTGGGCCTACAGGAATGACTATAACGGCACGGTTTGCCGATAAGACGGTCACCGATTCCAAAAGTGAATGCGTCTATGCGACCGACAGCATGTGAGCTTCCATAGGAGACCATCAAAAGTTGTCTAGGCCAAAGTCACCTTTTGGCCCATTTTTGGGCATGACTATAACGGCACGGGTTGCCAATAAGACGGTCACCGATTCCAAAAGGGAATGCGTCTATGCGACCGGCAGCATGTGAGCTTCCATAGGAGACCATCAAAAGTTGTCTAGGCCAAAGTCACCTTTTGGCCCATTTTTGGGCATGACTATAACGGCACGGGTTGCCGATAAGACGGTCACCGATTCCAAAAGGGAATGCGTCTATGCGACCGGCAGCATGTGAGCTTCCATAGGAGACCATCAAAAGTTGTCTAGGCCAAAGTGACTTTTGGCCCAAAATTGGGCCTACAGGAATGACTATAACGGCACGGTTTGCCGATAAGACGCTCACCGATTCCAAAAGTGAATGCGTCTATGCGACCGACAGCATGTGAGCTTCCATAGGAGACCATCAAAAGTTGTCTAGGCCAAAGTGACTTTTGGCCCAAAATTGGGCCTACAGGAATGACTATAACGGCACGGTTTGCCGATAAGACGGTCACCGATTCCAAAAGTGAATGCGTCTATGCGACCGACAGCATGTGAGCTTCCATAGGAGACCATCAAAAGTTGTCTAGGCCAAAGTCACCTTTTGGCCCATTTTTGGGCATGACTATAACGGCACGGGTTGCCGATAAGACGCTCACCGATTCCAAAAGTGAATGCGTCTATGCGACCGACAGCATGTGAGCTTCCATAGGAGACCATCAAAAGTTGTCTAGGCCAAAGTGACTTTTGGCCCAAAATTGGGCCTACAGGAATGACTATAACGGCACGGTTTGCCGATAAGACGGTCACCGATTCCAAAAGTGAATGCGTCTATGCGACCGACAGCATGTGAGCTTCCATAGGAGACCATCAAAAGTTGTCTAGGCCAAAGTCACCTTTTGGCCCATTTTTGGGCATGACTATAACGGCACGGGTTGCCGATAAGACGGTCACCGATTCCAAAAGGGAATGCGTCTATGCGACCGGCAGCATGTGAGCTTCCATAGGAGACCATCAAAAGTTGTCTAGGCCAAAGTGACTTTTGGCCCAAAATTGGGCCTACAGGAATGACTATAACGGCACGGTTTGCCGATAAGACGCTCACCGATTCCAAAAGTGAATGCGTCTATGCGACCGACAGCATGTGAGCTTCCATAGGAGACCATCAAAAGTTGTCTAGGCCAAAGTGACTTTTGGCCCAAAATTGGGCCTACAGGAATGACTATAACGGCACGGTTTGCCGATAAGACGGTCACCGATTCCAAAAGTGAATGCGTCTATGCGACCGACAGCATGTGAGCTTCCATAGGAGACCATCAAAAGTTGTCTAGGCCAAAGTCACCTTTTGGCCCATTTTTGGGCATGACTATAACGGCACGGGTTGCCAATAAGACGGTCACCGATTCCAAAAGGGAATGCGTCTATGCGACCGGCAGCATGTGAGCTTCCATAGGAGACCATCAAAAGTTGTCTAGGCCAAAGTGACTTTTGGCCCAAAATTGGGCCTACAGGAATGACTATAACGGCACGGTTTGCCGATAAGACGCTCACCGATTCCAAAAGTGAATGCGTCTATGCGACCGACAGCATGTGAGCTTCCATAGGAGACCATCAAAAGTTGTCTAGGCCAAAGTGACTTTTGGCCCAAAATTGGGCCTACAGGAATGACCATAACGGCACGGTTTGCCGATAAGACGGTCACCGATTCCAAAAGTGAATGCGTCTATGCGACCGACAGCATGTGAGCTTCCATAGGAGACCATCAAAAGTTGTCTAGGCCAAAGTCACCTTTTGGCCCATTTTTGGGCATGACTATAACGGCACGGGTTGCCGATAAGACGGTCACCGATTCCAAAAGGGAATGCGTCTATGCGACCGGCAGCATGTGAGCTTCCATAGGAGACCATCAAAAGTTGTCTAGGCCAAAGTGACTTTTGGCCCAAAATTGGGCCTACAGGAATGACTATAACGGCACGGGTTGCCGATAAGACGCTCACCGATTCCAAAAGTGAATGCGTCTATGCGACCGACAGCATGTGAGCTTCCATAGGAGACCATCAAAAGTTGTCTAGGCCAAAGTGACTTTTGGCCCAAAATTGGGCCTACAGGAATGACTATAACGGCACGGTTTGCCGATAAGACGGTCACCGATTCCAAAAGTGAATGCGTCTATGCGACCGACAGCATGTGAGCTTCCATAGGAGACCATCAAAAGTTGTCTAGGCCAAAGTCACCTTTTGGCCCATTTTTGGGCATGACTATAACGGCACGGGTTGCCGATAAGACGGTCACCGATTCCAAAAGGGAATGCGTCTATGCGACCGGCAGCATGTGAGCTTCCATAGGAGACCATCAAAAGTTGTCTAGGCCAAAGTGACTTTTGGCCCAAAATTGGGCCTACAGGAATGACTATAACGGCACGGTTTGCCGATAAGACGCTCACCGATTCCAAAAGTGAATGCGTCTATGCGACCGACAGCATGTGAGCTTCCATAGGAGACCATCAAAAGTTGTCTAGGCCAAAGTGACTTTTGGCCCAAAATTGGGCCTACAGGAATGACTATAACGGCACGGTTTGCCGATAAGACGGTCACCGATTCCAAAAGTGAATGCGTCTATGCGACCGACAGCATGTGAGCTTCCATAGGAGACCATCAAAAGTTGTCTAGGCCAAAGTCACCTTTTGGCCCATTTTTGGGCATGACTATAACGGCACGGGTTGCCGATAAGACGGTCACCGATTCCAAAAGGGAATGCGTCTATGCGACCGGCAGCATGTGAGATTCCATAGGAGACCATCAAAAGTTGTCTAGGCCAAAGTGACTTTTGGCCCAAAATTGGGCCTACAGGAATGACTATAACGGCACGGTTTGCCGATAAGAAGCTCACCGATTCCAAAAGTGAATGCGTCTATGCGACCGACAGCATGTGAGCTTCCATAGGAGACCATCAAAAGTTGTCTAGGCCAAAGTGACTTTTGGCCCAAAATTGGGCCTACAGGAATGACTATAACGGCACGGTTTGCCGATAAGACGGTCACCGATTCCAAAAGTGAATGCGTCTATGCGACCGACAGCATGTGAGCTTCCATAGGAGACCATCAAAAGTTGTCTAGGCCAAAGTCACCTTTTGGCCCATTTTTGGGCATGACTATAACGGCACGGGTTGCCGATAAGACGGTCACCGATTCCAAAAGGGAATGCGTCTATGCGACCGGCAGCATGTGAGCTTCCATAGGAGACCATCAAAAGTTGTCTAGGCCAAAGTGACTTTTGGCCCAAAATTGGGCCTACAGGAATGACTATAACGGCACGGTTTGCCGATAAGACGCTCACCGATTCCAAAAGTGAATGCGTCTATGCGACCGACAGCATGTGAGCTTCCATAGGAGACCATCAAAAGTTGTCTAGGCCAAAGTGACTTTTGGCCCAAAATTGGGCCTACAGGAATGACTATAACGGCACGGTTTGCCGATAAGACGGTCACCGATTCCAAAAGTGAATGCGTCTATGCGACCGACAGCATGTGAGCTTCCATAGGAGACCATCAAAAGTTGTCTAGGCCAAAGTCACCTTTTGGCCCATTTTTGGGCATGACTATAACGGCACGGGTTGCCGATAAGACGGTCACCGATTCCAAAAGGGAATGCGTCTATGCGACCGGCAGCATGTGAGCTTCCATAGGAGACCATCAAAAGTTGTCTAGGCCAAAGTGACTTTTGGCCCAAAATTGGGCCTACAGGAATGACTATAACGGCACGGTTTGCCGATAAGACGCTCACCGATTCCAAAAGTGAATGCGTCTATGCGACCGACAGCATGTGAGCTTCCATAGGAGACCATCAAAAGTTGTCTAGGCCAAAGTGACTTTTGGCCCAAAATTGGGCCTACAGGAATGACTATAACGGCACGGTTTGCCGATAAGACGGTCACCGATTCCAAAAGTGAATGCGTCTATGCGACCGACAGCATGTGAGCTTCCATAGGAGACCATCAAAAGTTGTCTAGGCCAAAGTCACCTTTTGGCCCATTTTTGGGCATGACTATAACGGCACGGGTTGCCGATAAGACGGTCACCGATTCCAAAAGGGAATGCGTCTATGCGACCGGCAGCATGTGAGCTTCCATAGGAGACCATCAAAAGTTGTCTAGGCCAAAGTGACTTTTGGCCCAAAATTGGGCCTACAGGAATGACTATAACGGCACGGTTTGCCGATAAGACGGTCACCGATTCCAAAAGTGAATGCGTCTATGCGACCGACAGCATGTGAGCTTCCATAGGAGACCATCAAAAGTTGTCTAGGCCAAAGTCACATTTTGGCCCATTTTTGGGCATGACTATAACGGCACGGGTTGCCGATAAGACGGTCACCGATTCCAAAAGGGAATGCATCTATGCGACCGGCAGCATGTGAGCTTCCATAGGAGACCATCAAAAGTTGTCTAGGCCAAAGTGACTTTTGGCCCAAAATTGGGCCTACAGGAATGACTATAACGGCACGGTTTGCCGATAAGACGGTCACCGATTCCAAAAGTGAATGCGTCTATGCGACCGACAGCATGTGAGCTTCCATAGGAGACCATCAAAAGTTGTCTAGGCCAAAGTCACCTTTTGGCCCATTTTTGGGCATGACTATAACGGCACGGGTTGCCGATAAGACGGTCACCGATTCCAAAAGGGAATGCGTCTATGCGACCGGCAGCATGTGAGCTTCCATAGGAGACCATCAAAAGTTGTCTAGGCCAAAGTGACTTTTGGCCCAAAATTGGGCCTACAGGAATGACTATAACGGCACGGTTTGCCGATAAGACGCTCACCGATTCCAAAAGTGAATGCGTCTATGCGACCGACAGCATGTGAGCTTCCATAGGAGACCATCAAAAGTTGTCTAGGCCAAAGTGACTTTTGGCCCAAAATTGGGCCTACAGGAATGACTATAACGGCACGGTTTGCCGATAAGACGGTCACCGATTCCAAAAGTGAATGCGTCTATGCGACCGACAGCATGTGAGCTTCCATAGGAGACCATCAAAAGTTGTCTAGGCCAAAGTCACCTTTTGGCCCATTTTTGGGCATGACTATAACGGCACGGGTTGCCGATAAGACGGTCACCGATTCCAAAAGGGAATGCGTCTATGCGACCGGCAGCATGTGAGCTT
This sequence comes from Gibbula magus, assembly GCA_936450465.1. NCBI lineage: Eukaryota > Metazoa > Mollusca > Gastropoda > Trochida > Trochidae > Gibbula > Gibbula magus. Next base: position 14,365 of record CAKZFU010000031.1, read on the forward strand.
CCATAGGAGACCATCAAAAGTTGTCTAGGCCAAAGTGACTTTTGGCCCAAAATTGGGCCTACAGGAATGACTATAACGGCACGGTTTGCCGATAAGACGCTCACCGATTCCAAAAGTGAATGCGTCTATGCGACCGACAGCATGTGAGCTTCCATAGGAGACCATCAAAAGTTGTCTAGGCCAAAGTGACTTTTGGCCCAAAATTGGGCCTACAGGAATGACTATAACGGCACGGTTTGCCGATAAGACGGTCACCGATTCCAAAAGTGAATGCGTCTATGCGACCGACAGCATGTGAGCTTCCATAGGAGACCATCAAAAGTTGTCTAGGCCAAAGTCACCTTTTGGCCCATTTTTGGGCATGACTATAACGGCACGGGTTGCCGATAAGACGGTCACCGATTCCAAAAGGGAATGCGTCTATGCGACCGGCAGCATGTGAGCTTCCATAGGAGACCATCAAAAGTTGTCTAGGCCAAAGTGACTTTTGGCCCAAAATTGGGCCTACAGGAATGACTATAACGGCACGGTTTGCCGATAAGACGCTCACCGATTCCAAAAGTGAATGCGTCTATGCAACCGACAGGATGTGAGCTTCAATAGGAGACCATCAAAAGTTGTCTAGGCCAAAGTGACTTTTGGCCCAAAATTGGGCCTACAGGAATGACTATAACGGCACGGTTTGCCGATAAGACGGTCACCGATTCCAAAAGTGAATGCGTCTATGCGACCGACAATATGTGAGCTTCCATAGGAGACCATCAAAAGTTGTCTAGGCCAAAGTCACCTTTTGGCCCATTTTTGGGCATGACTATAACGGCACGGGTTGCCGATAAGACGGTCACCGATTCCAAAAGGGAATGCGTCTATGCGACCGGCAGCATGTGAGCTTCCATAGGAGACCATCAAAAGTTGTCTAGGCCAAAGTGACTTTTGGCCCAAAATTGGGCCTACAGGAATGAATATAACGGCACGGTTTGCCGATAAGACGCTCACCGATTCCAAAAGTGAATGCGTCTATGCGACCGACAGCATGTGAGCTTCCATAGGAGACCATCAAAAGTTGTCTAGGCCAAAGTGACTTTTGGCCCAAAATTGGGCCTACAGGAATGACTATAACGGCACGGTTTGCCGATAAGACGGTCACCGATTCCAAAAGTGAATGCGTCTATGCGACCGACAGCATGTGAGCTTCCATAGGAGACCATCAAAAGTTGTCTAGGCCAAAGTCACCTTTTGGCCCATTTTTGGGCATGACTATAACGGCACGGGTTGCCGATAAGACGGTCACCGATTCCAAAAGGGAATGCGTCTATGCGACCGGCAGCATGTGAGCTTCCATAGGAGACCATCAAAAGTTGTCTAGGCCAAAGTGACTTTTGGCCCAAAATTGGGCCTACAGGAATGACTATAACGGCACGGTTTGCCGATAAGACGCTCACCGATTCCAAAAGTGAATGCGTCTATGCGACCGACAGCATGTGAGCTTCCATAGGAGACCATCAAAAGTTGTCTAGGCCAAAGTGACTTTTGGCCCAAAATTGGGCCTACAGGAATGACTATAACGGCACGGTTTGCCGATAAGACGGTCACCGATTCCAAAAGTGAATGCGTCTATGCGACCGACAGCATGTGAGCTTCCATAGGAGACCATCAAAAGTTGTCTAGGCCAAAGTCACCTTTTGGCCCATTTTTGGGCATGACTATAACGGCACGGGTTGCCGATAAGACGGTCACCGATTCCAAAAGGGAATGCGTCTATGCGACCGGCAGCATGTGAGCTTCCATAGGAGACCATCAAAAGTTGTCTAGGCCAAAGTGACTTTTGGCCCAAAATTGGGCCTACAGGAATGACTATAACGGCACGGTTTGCCGATAAGACGCTCACCGATTCCAAAAGTGAATGCGTCTATGCGACCGACAGCATGTGAGCTTCCATAGGAGACCATCAAAAGTTGTCTAGGCCAAAGTGACTTTTGGCCCAAAATTGGGCCTACAGGAATGACTATAACGGCACGGTTTGCCGATAAGACGGTCACCGATTCCAAAAGTGAATGCGTCTATGCGACCGACAGCATGTGAGCTTCCATAGGAGACCATCAAAAGTTGTCTAGGCCAAAGTCACCTTTTGGCCCATTTTTGGGCATGACTATAACGGCACGGGTTGCCGATAAGACGGTCACCGATTCCAAAAGGGAATGCGTCTATGCGACCGGCAGCATGTGAGCTTCCATAGGAGACCATCAAAAGTTGTCTAGGCCAAAGTGACTTTTGGCCCAAAATTGGGCCTACAGGAATGACTATAACGGCACGGTTTGCCGATAAGACGGTCACCGATTCCAAAAGTGAATGCGTCTATGCGACCGACAGCATGTGAGCTTCCATAGGAGACCATCAAAAGTTGTCTAGGCCAAAGTCACCTTTTGGCCCATTTTTGGGCATGACTATAACGGCACGGGTTGCCGATAAGACGGTCACCGATTCCAAAAGGGAATGCGTCTATGCGACCGGCAGCATGTGAGCTTCCATAGGAGACCATCAAAAGTTGTCTAGGCCAAAGTGACTTTTGGCCCAAAATTGGGCCTACAGGAATGACTATAACGGCACGGTTTGCCGATAAGACGCTCACCGATTCCAAAAGTGAATGCGTCTATGCGAACGACAGAATGTGAGCTTCCATAGGAGACCATCAAAAGTTGTCTAGGCCAAAGTCACCTTTTGGCCCATTTTTGGGCATGACTATAACGGCACGGGTTGCCGATAAGACGGTCACCGATTCCAAAAGGGAATGCGTCTATGCGACCGACAGCATGTGAGCTTCCATAGGAGACCATCAAAAGTTGTCTAGGCCAAAGTGACTTTTGGCCCAAAATTGGGCCTACAGGAATGACTATAACGGCACGGTTTGCCGATAAGACGCTCACCGATTCCAAAAGTGAATGCGTCTATGCGACCGACAGCATGTGAGCTTCCATAGGAGACCATCAAAAGTTGTCTAGGCCAAAGTGACTTTTGGTCCAAAATTGGGCCTACAGGAATGACTATAACGGCACGGTTTGCCGATAAGACGGTCACCGATTCCAAAAGTGAATGCGTCTATGCGACCGACAGCATGTGAGCTTCCATAGGAGACCATCAAAAGTTGTCTAGGCCAAAGTCACCTTTTGGCCCATTTTTGGGCATGACTATAACGGCACGGGTTGCCGATAAGACGGTCACCGATTCCAAAAGGGAATGCGTCTATGCGACCGGCAGCATGTGAGCTTCCATAGGAGACCATCAAAAGTTGTCTAGGCCAAAGTGACTTTTGGCCCAAAATTGGGCCTACAGGAATGACTATAACGGCACGGTTTGCCGATAAGACGGTCACCGATTCCAAAAGTGAATGCGTCTATGCGACCGACAGCATGTGAGCTTCCATAGGAGACCATCAAAAGTTGTCTAGGCCAAAGTGACTTTTGGCCCAAAATTGGGCCTACAGGAATGACTATAACGGCACGGTTTGCCGATAAGACGGTCACCGATTCCAAAAGTGAATGCGTCTATGCGACCGACAGCATGTGAGCTTCCATAGGAGACCATCAAAAGTTGTCTAGGCCAAAGTCACCTTTTGGCCCATTTTTTGGCATGACTATAACGGCACGGGTTGCCGATAAGACGGTCACCGATTCCAAAAGGGAATGCGTCTATGCGACCGGCAGCATGTGAGCTTCCATAGGAGACCATCAAAAGTTGTCTAGGCCAAAGTGACTTTTGGCCCAAAATTGGGCCTACAGGAAAGACTATAACGGCACGGTTTGCCGATAAGACGCTCACCGATTCCAAAAGTGAATGCGTCTATGCGACCGACAGCATGTGAGCTTCCATAGGAGACCATCAAAAGTTGTCTAGGCCAAAGTGACTTTTGGCCCAAAATTGGGCCTACAGGAATGACTATAACGGCACGGTTTGCCGATAAGACGGTCACCGATTCCAAAAGTGAATGCGTCTATGCGACCGACAGCATGTGAGCTTCCATAGGAGACCATCAAAAGTTGTCTAGGCCAAAGTCACCTTTTGGCCCATTTTTTGGCATGACTATAACGGCACGGGTTGCCGATAAGACGGTCACCGATTCCAAAAGGGAATGCGTCTATGCGACCGGCAGCATGTGAGCTTCCATAGGAGACCATCAAAAGTTGTCTAGGCCAAAGTGACTTTTGGCCCAAAATTGGGCCTACAGGAATGACTATAACGGCACGGTTTGCCGATAAGACGCTCACCGATTCCAAAAGTGAATGCGTCTATGCGACCGACAGCATGTGAGCTTCCATAGGAGACCATCAAAAGTTGTCTAGGCCAAAGTGACTTTTGGCCCAAAATTGGGCCTACAGGAATGACTATAACGGCACGGTTTGCCGATAAGACGGTCACCGATTCCAAAAGTGAATGCGTCTATGCGACCGACAGCATGTGAGCTTCCATAGGAGACCATCAAAAGTTGTCTAGGCCAAAGTCACCTTTTGGCCCATTTTTGGGCATGACTATAACGGCACGGGTTGCCGATAAGACGGTCACCGATTCCAAAAGGGAATGCGTCTATGCGACCGGCAGCATGTGAGCTTCCATAGGAGACCATCAAAAGTTGTCTAGGCCAAAGTGACTTTTGGCCCAAAATTGGGCCTACAGGAATGACTATAACGGCACGGTTTGCCGATAAGACGCTCACCGATTCCAAAAGTGAATGCGTCTATGCGACCGACAGCATGTGAGCTTCCATAGGAGACCATCAAAAGTTGTCTAGGCCAAAGTGACTTTTGGTCCAAAATTGGGCCTACAGGAATGACTATAACGGCACGGTTTGCCGATAAGACGGTCACCGATTCCAAAAGTGAATGCGTCTATGCGACCGACAGCATGTGAGCTTCCATAGGAGACCATCAAAAGTTGTCTAGGCCAAAGTCACCTTTTGGCCCATTTTTGGGCATGACTATAACGGCACGGGTTGCCGATAAGACGGTCACCGATTCCAAAAGGGAATGCGTCTATGCGACCGGCAGCATGTGAGCTTCCATAGGAGACCATCAAAAGTTGTCTAGGCCAAAGTGACTTTTGGCCCAAAATTGGGCCTACAGGAATGACTATAACGGCACGGTTTGCCGATAAGACGCTCACCGATTCCAAAAGTGAATGCGTCTATGCGACCGACAGCATGTGAGCTTCCATAGGAGACCATCAAAAGTTGTCTAGGCCAAAGTGACTTTTGGCCCAAAATTGGGCCTACAGGAATGACTATAACGGCACGGTTTGCCGATAAGACGGTCACCGATTCCAAAAGTGAATGCGTCTATGCGACCGACAGCATGTGAGCTTCCATAGGAGACCATCAAAAGTTGTCTAGGCCAAAGTCACCTTTTGGCCCATTTTTTGGCATGACTATAACGGCACGGGTTGCCGATAAGACGGTCACCGATTCCAAAAGGGAATGCGTCTATGCGACCGGCAGCATGTGAGCTTCCATAGGAGACCATCAAAAGTTGTCTAGGCCAAAGTGACTTTTGGCCCAAAATTGGGCCTACAGGAATGACTATAACGGCACGGTTTGCCGATAAGACGCTCACCGATTCCAAAAGTGAATGCGTCTATGCGACCGACAGCATGTGAGCTTCCATAGGAGACCATCAAAAGTTGTCTAGGCCAAAGTCACCTTTTGGCCCATTTTTGGGCATGACTATAACGGCACGGGTTGCCGATAAGACGGTCACCGATTCCAAAAGGGAATGCGTCTATGCGACCGGCAGCATGTGAGCTTCCATAGGAGACCATCAAAAGTTGTCTAGGCCAAAGTGACTTTTGGCCCAAAATTGGGCCTACAGGAATGACTATAACGGCACGGTTTGCCGATAAGACGCTCACCGATTCCAAAAGTGAATGCGTCTATGCGACCGACAGCATGTGAGCTTCCATAGGAGACCATCAAAAGTTGTCTAGGCCAAAGTGACTTTTGGCCCAAAATTGGGCCTACAGGAATGACTATAACGGCACGGTTTGCCGATAAGACGGTCACCGATTCCAAAAGTGAATGCGTCTATGCGACCGACAGCATGTGAGCTTCCTTAGGAGACCATCAAAAGTTGTCTAGGCCAAAGTCACCTTTTGGCCCATTTTTGGGCATGACTATAACGGCACGGGTTGCCGATAAGACGGTCACCGATTCCAAAAGGGAATGCGTCTATGCGACCGGCAGCATGTGAGCTTCCATAGGAGACCATCAAAAGTTGTCTAGGCCAAAGTGACTTTTGGCCCAAAATTGGGCCTACAGGAATGACTATAACGGCACGGTTTGCCGATAAGACGGTCACCGATTCCAAAAGTGAATGCGTCTATGCGACCGACAGCATGTGAGCTTCCATAGGAGACCATCAAAAGTTGTCTAGGCCAAAGTGACTTTTGGGCCAAAATTGGGCCTACAGGAATGACTATAACGGCACGGTTTGCCGATAAGACGGTCACCGATTCCAAAAGTGAATGCGTCTATGCGACCGACAGCATGTGAGCTTCCATAGGAGACCATCAAAAGTTGTCTAGGCCAAAGTCACATTTTGGCCCATTTTTGGGCATGACTATAACGGCACGGGTTGCCGATAAGACGGTCACCGATTCCAAAAGGGAATGCGTCTATGCGACCGGCAGCATGTGAGCTTCCATAGGAGACCATCAAAAGTTGTCTAGGCCAAAGTGACTTTTGGCCCAAAATTGGGCCTACAGGAATGACTATAACGGCACGGTTTGCCAATAAGACGCTCACCGATTCCAAAAGTGAATGCGTCTATGCGACCGACAGCATGTGAGCTTCCATAGGAGACCATCAAAAGTTGTCTAGGCCAAAGTGACTTTTGGCCCAAAATTGGGCCTACAGGAATGACTATAACGGCACGGTTTGCCGATAAGACGGTCACCGATTCCAAAAGTGAATGCGTCTATGCGACCGACAGCATGTGAGCTTCCATAGGAGACCATCAAAAGTTGTCTAGGCCAAAGTCACCTTTTGGCCCATTTTTGGGCATGACTATAACGGCACGGGTTGCCGATAAGACGGTCACCGATTCCAAAAGGGAATGCGTCTATGCGACCGGCAGCATGTGAGCTTCCATAGGAGACCATCAAAAGTTGTCTAGGCCAAAGTGACTTTTGGCCCAAAATTGGGCCTACAGGAATGACTATAACGGCACGGATTGCCGATAAGACGCTCACCGATTCCAAAAGTGAATGCGTCTATGCGACCGACAGCATGTGAGCTTCCATAGGAGACCATCAAAAGTTGTCTAGGCCAAAGTGACTTTTGGCCCAAAATTGGGCCTACAGGAATGACTATAACGGCACGGTTTGCCGATAAGACGGTCACCGATTCCAAAAGTGAATGCGTCTATGCGACCGACAGCATGTGAGCTTCCATAGGAGACCATCAAAAGTTGTCTAGGCCAAAGTCACCTTTTGGCCCATTTTTGGGCATGACTATAACGGCACGGGTTGCCGATAAGACGGTCACCGATTCCAAAAGGGAATGCGTCTATGCGACCGGCAGCATGTGAGCTTCCATAGGAGACCATCAAAAGTTGTCTAGGCCAAAGTGACTTTTGGCCCAAAATTGGGCCTACAGGAATGACTATAACGGCACGGTTTGCCGATAAGACGCTCACCGATTTCTAAAGTGAATGCGTCTATGCGACCGACAGCATGTGAGCTTCCATAGGAGACCATCAAAAGTTGTCTAGGCCAAAGTGACTTTTGGCCCAAAATTGGGCCTACAGGAATGACTATAACGGCACGGTTTGCCGATAAGACGGTCACCGATTCCAAAAGTGAATGCGTCTATGCGACCGACAGCATGTGAGCTTCCATAGGAGACCATCAAAAGTTGTCTAGGCCAAAGTCACCTTTTGGCCCATTTTTGGGCATGACTATAACGGCACGGTTTGCCGATAAGACGGTCACCGATTCCAAAAGGGAATGCGTCTATGCGACCGGCAGCATGTGAGCTTCCATAGGAGACCATCAAAAGTTGTCTAGGCCAAAGTGACTTTTGGCCCAAAATTGGGCCTACAGGAATGACTATAACGGCACGGTTTGCCGATAAGACGCTCACCGATTCCAAAAGTGAATGCGTCTATGCGACCGACAGCATGTGAGCTTCCATAGGAGACCATCAAAAGTTGTCTAGGCCAAAGTGACTTTTGGTCCAAAATTGGGCCTACAGGAATGACTATAACGGCACGGTTTGCCGTTAAGACGGTCACCGATTCCAAAAGTGAATGCGTCTATGCGACCGACAGCATGTGAGCTTCCATAGGAGACCATCAAAAGTTGTCTAGGCCAAAGTCACCTTTTGGCCCATTTTTGGGCATGACTATAACGGCACGGGTTGCCGATAAGACGGTCACCGATTCCAAAAGGGAATGCGTCTATGCGACCGGCAGCATGTGAGCTTCCATAGGAGACCATCAAAAGTTGTCTAGGCCAAAGTGACTTTTGGCCCAAAATTGGGCCTACAGGAATGACTATAACGGCACGGGTTGCCGATAAGACGGTCACCGATTCCAAAAGGGAATGCGTCTATGCGACCGGCAGCATGTGAGCTTCCATAGGAGACCATCAAAAGTTGTCTAGGCCAAAGTGACTTTTGGCCCAAAATTGGGCCTACAGGAATGACTATAACGGCACGGTTTGCCGATAAGACGGTCACCGATTCCAAAAGTGAATGCGTCTATGCGACCGACAGCATGTGAGCTTCCATAGGAGACCATCAAAAGATGTCTAGGCCAAAGTCACCTTTTGGCCCATTTTTGGGCATGACTATAACGGCACGGGTTGCCGATAAGACGGTCACCGATTCCAAAAGGGAATGCGTCTATGCGACCGGCAGCATGTGAGCTTCCATAGGAGACCATCAAAAGTTGTCTAGGCCAAAGTGACTTTTGGCCCAAAATTGGGCCTACAGGAATGACTATAACGGCACGGTTTGCCGATAAGACGGTCACCGATTCGAAAAGTGAATGCGTCTATGCGACCGACAGCATGTGAGCTTCCATAGGAGACCATCAAAAGTTGTCTAGGCCAAAGTGACTTTTGGCCCAAAATTGGGCCTACAGGAATGACTATAACGGCACGGTTTGCCGATAAGACGGTCACCGATTCCAAAAGTGAATGCGTCTATGCGACCGACAGCATGTGAGCTTCCATAGGAGACCATCAAAAGTTGTCTAGGTCAAAGTCACCTTTTGGCCCATTTTTTGGCATGACTATAACGGCACGGGTTGCCGATAAGACGGTCACCGATTCCAAAAGGGAATGCGTCTATGCGACCGGCAGCATGTGAGCTTCCATAGGAGACCATCAAAAGTTGTCTAGGCCAAAGTGACTTTTGGCCCAAAATTGGGCCTACAGGAATGACTATAACGGCACGGTTTGCCGATAAGACGCTCACCGATTCCAAAAGTGAATGCGTCTATGCGACCGACAGCATGTGAGCTTCCATAGGAGACCATCAAAAGTTGTCTAGGCCAAAGTCACCTTTTGGCCCATTTTTGGGCATGACTATAACGGCACGGGTTGCCGATAAGACGGTCACCGATTCCAAAAGGGAATGCGTCTATGCGACCGGCAGCATGTGAGCTTCCATAGGAGACCATCAAAAGTTGTCTAGGCCAAAGTGACTTTTGGCCCAAAATTGGGCCTACAGGAATGACTATAACGGCACGGTTTGCCGATAAGACGCTCACCGATTCCAAAAGTGAATGCGTCTATGCGACCGACAGCATGTGAGCTTCCATAGGAGACCATCAAAAGTTGTCTAGGCCAAAGTGACTTTTGGCCCAAAATTGGGCCTACAGGAATGACTATAACGGCACGGTTTGCCGATAAGACGCTCACCGATTCCAAAAGTGAATGCGTCTATGCGACCGACAGCATGTGAGCTTCCATAGGAGACCATCAAAAGTTGTCTAGGCCAAAGTCACCTTTTGGCCCATTTTTGGGCATGACTATAACGGCACGGGTTGCCGATAAGACGGTCACCGATTCCAAAAGGGAATGCGTCTATGCGACCGGCAGCATGTGAGCTTCCATAGGAGACCATCAAAAGTTGTCTAGGCCAAAGTGACTTTTGGCCCAAAATTGGGCCTACAGGAATGACTATAACGGCACGGTTTGCCGATAAGACGCTCACCGATTCCAAAAGTGAATGCGTCTATGCGACCGACAGCATGTGAGCTTCCATAGGAGACCATCAAAAGTTGTCTAGGCCAAAGTCACCTTTTGGCCCATTTTTGGGCATGACTATAACGGCACGGGTTGCCGATAAGACGGTCACCGATTCCAAAAGGGAATGCGTCTATGCGACCGGCAGCATGTGAGCTTCCATAGGAGACCATCAAAAGTTGTCTAGGCCAAAGTGACTTTTGGCCCAAAATTGGGCCTACAGGAATGACTATAACGGCACGGTTTGCCGATAAGACGCTCACCGATTCCAAAAGTGAATGCGTCTATGCGACCGACAGCATGTGAGCTTCCATAGGAGACCATCAAAAGTTGTCTAGGCCAAAGTGACTTTTGGCCCAAAATTGGGCCTACAGGAATGACTATAACGGCACGGTTTGCCGATAAGACGGTCACCGATTCCAAAAGTGAATGCGTCTATGCGACCGACAGCATGTGAGCTTCCATAGGAGACCATCAAAAGTTGTCTAGGCCAAAGTCACCTTTTGGCCCATTTTTGGGCATGACTATAACGGCACGGGTTGCCGATAAGACGGTCACCGATTCCAAAAGGGAATGCGTCTATGCGACCGGCAGCATGTGAGCTTCCATAGGAGACCATCAAAAGTTGTCTAGGCCAAAGTGACTTTTGGCCCAAAATTGGGCCTACAGGAATGACTATAACGGCACGGTTTGCCGATAAGACGCTCACCGATTCCAAAAGTGAATGCGTCTATGCGACCGACAGCATGTGAGCTTCCATAGGAGACCATCAAAAGTTGTCTAGGCCAAAGTGACTTTTGGCCCAAAATTGGGCCTACAGGAATGACTATAACGGCACGGTTTGCCGATAAGACGGTCACCGATTCCAAAAGTGAATGCGTCTATGCGACCGACAGCATGTGAGCTTCCATAGGAGACCATCAAAAGTTGTCTAGGCCAAAGTCACCTTTTGGCCCATTTTTGGGCATGACTATAACGGCACGGGTTGCCGATAAGACGGTCACCGATTCCAAAAGGGAATGCGTCTATGCGACCGGCAGCATGTGAGCTTCCATAGGAGACCATCAAAAGTTGTCTAGGCCAAAGTGACTTTTGGCCCAAAATTGGGCCTACAGGAATGACTATAACGGCACGGATTGCCGATAAGACGCTCACCGATTCCAAAAGTGAATGCGTCTATGCGACCGACAGCATGTGAGCTTCCATAGGAGACCATCAAAAGTTGTCTAGGCCAAAGTGACTTTTGGCCCAAAATTGGGCCTACAGGAATGACTATAACGGCACGGTTTGCCGATAAGACGGTCACCGATTCCAAAAGTGAATGCGTCTATGCGACCGACAGCATGTGAGCTTCCATAGGAGACCATCAAAAGTTGTCTAGGCCAAAGTCACCTTTTGGCCGATTTTTGGGCATGACTATAACGGCACGGGTTGCCGATAAGACGGTCAGCGATTCCAAAAGGGAATGCGTCTATGCGACTGGCAGCATGTGAGCTTCCATAGGAGACCATCAAAAGTTGTCTAGGCCAAAGTGACTTTTGGCCCAAAATTGGGCCTACAGGAATGACTATAACGGCACGGTTTGCCGATAAGACGCTCACCGATTCCAAAAGTGAATGCGTCTATGCGACCGACAGCATGTGAGCTTCCATAGGAGACCATCAAAAGTTGTCTAGGCCAAAGTGACTTTTGGCCCAAAATTGGGCCTACAGGAATGACTATAACGGCACGGTTTGCCGATAAGACGGTCACCGATTCCAAAAGTGAATGCGTCTATGCGACCGACAGCATGTGAGCTTCCATAGGAGACCATCAAAAGTTGTCTAGGCCAAAGTCACCTTTTGGCCCATTTTTGGGCATGACTATAACGGCACGGGTTGCCGATAAGACGGTCACCGATTCCAAAAGGGAATGCGTCTATGCGACCGGCAGCATGTGAGCTTCCATAGGAGACCATCAAAAGTTGTCTAGGCCAAAGTGACTTTTGGCCCAAAATTGGGCCTACAGGAATGACTATAACGGCACGGTTTGCCGATAAGACGGTCACCGATTCCAAAAGTGAATGCGTCTATGCGACCGACAGCATGTGAGCTTCCATAGGAGACCATCAAAAGTTGTCTAGGCCAAAGTGACTTTTGGCCCAAAATTGGGCCTACAGGAATGACTATAACGGCACGGTTTGCCGATAAGACGGTCACCGATTCCAAAAGTGAATGCGTCTATGCGACCGACAGCATGTGAGCTTCCATAGGAGACCATCAAAAGTTGTCTAGGCCAAAGTCACCTTTTGGCCCATTTTTTGGCATGACTATAACGGCACGGGTTGCCGATAAGACGGTCACCGATTCCAAAAGGGAATGCGTCTATGCGACCGGCAGCATGTGAGCTTCCATAGGAGACCATCAAAAGTTGTCTAGGCCAAAGTGACTTTTGGCCCAAAATTGGGCCTACAGGAATGACTATAACGGCACGGTTTGCCGATAAGACGCTCACCGATTCCAAAAGTGAATGCGTCTATGCGACCGACAGCATGTGAGCTTCCATAGGAGACCATCAAAAGTTGTCTAGGCCAAAGTCACCTTTTGGCCCATTTTTGGGCATGACTATAACGGCACGGGTTGCCGATAAGACGGTCACCGATTCCAAAAGGGAATGCGTCTATGCGACCGGCAGCATGTGAGCTTCCATAGGAGACCATCAAAAGTTGTCTAGGCCAAAGTGACTTTTGGCCCAAAATTGGGCCTACAGGAATGACTATAACGGCACGGTTTGCCGATAAGACGCTCACCGATTCCAAAAGTGAATGCGTCTATGCGACCGACAGCATGTGAGCTTCCATAGGAGACCATCAAAAGTTGTCTAGGCCAAAGTGACTTTTGGCCCAAAATTGGGCCTACAGGAATGACTATAACGGCACGGTTTGCCGATAAGACGCTCACCGATTCCAAAAGTGAATGCGTCTATGCGACCGACAGCATGTGAGCTTCCAAAGGAGACCATCAAAAGTTGTCTAGGCCAAAGTCACCTTTTGGCCCATTTTTGGGCATGACTATAACGGCACGGGTTGCCGATAAGACGGTCACCGATTCCAAAAGGGAATGCGTCTATGCGACCGGCAGCATGTGAGCTTCCATAGGAGACCATCAAAAGTTGTCTAGGCCAAAGTGACTTTTGGCCCAAAATTGGGCCTACAGGAATGACTATAACGGCACGGTTTGCCGATAAGACGCTCACCGATTCCAAAAGTGAATGCGTCTATGCGACCGACAGCATGTGAGCTTCCATAGGAGACCATCAAAAGTTGTCTAGGCCAAAGTGACTTTTGGCCCAAAATTGGGCCTACAGGAATGACTATAACGGCACGGTTTGCCGATAAGACGGTCACCGATTCCAAAAGTGAATGCGTCTATGCGACCGACAGCATGTGAGCTTCCTTAGGAGACCATCAAAAGTTGTCTAGGCCAAAGTCACCTTTTGGCCCATTTTTGGGCATGACTATAACGGCACGGGTTGCCGATAAGACGGTCACCGATTCCAAAAGGGAATGCGTCTATGCGACCGGCAGCATGTGAGCTTCCATAGGAGACCATCAAAAGTTGTCTAGGCCAAAGTGACTTTTGGCCCAAAATTGGGCCTACAGGAATGACTATAACGGCACGGTTTGCCGATAAGACGCTCACCGATTCCAAAAGTGAATGCGTCTATGCGACCGACAGCATGTGAGCTTCCATAGGAGACCATCAAAAGTTGTCTAGGCCAAAGTGACTTTTGGCCCAAAATTGGGCCTACAGGAATGACTATAACGGCACGGTTTGCCGATAAGACGGTCACCGATTCCAAAAGTGAATGCGTCTATGCGACCGACAGCATGTGAGCTTCCATAGGAGACCATCAAAAGTTGTCTAGGCCAAAGTCACCTTTTGGCCCATTTTTGGGCATGACTATAACGGCACGGGTTGCCGATAAGACGGTCACCGATTCCAAAAGGGAATGCGTCTATGCGACCGGCAGCATGTGAGCTTCCATAGGAGACCATCAAAAGTTGTCTAGGCCAAAGTGACTTTTGGCCCAAAATTGGGCCTACAGGAATGACTATAACGGCACGGTTTGCCGATAAGACGGTCACCGATTCCAAAAGTGAATGCGTCTATGCGACCGACAGCATGTGAGCTTCCATAGGAGACCATCAAAAGTTGTCTAGGCCAAAGTGACTTTTGGCCCAAAATTGGGCCTACAGGAATGACTATAACGGCACGGTTTGCCGATAAGACGGTCACCGATTCCAAAAGTGAATGCGTCTATGCGACCGACAGCATGTGAGCTTCCATAGGAGACCATCAAAAGTTGTCTAGGCCAAAGTCACCTTTTGGCCCCTTTTTTGGCATGACTATAACGGCACGGGTTGCCGATAAGACGGTCACCGATTCCAAAAGGGAATGCGTCTATGCGACCGGCAGCATGTGAGCTTCCATAGGAGACCATCAAAAGTTGTCTAGGCCAAAGTGACTTTTGGCCCAAAATTGGGCCTACAGGAATGACTATAACGGCACGGTTTGCCGATAAGACGCTCACCGATTCCAAAAGTGAATGCGTCTATGCGACCGACAGCATGTGAGCTTCCATAGGAGACCATCAAAAGTTGTCTAGGCCAAAGTCACCTTTTGGCCCATTTTTGGGCATGACTATAACGGCACGGGTTGCCGATAAGACGGTCACCGATTCCAAAAGGGAATGCGTCTATGCGACCGGCAGCATGTGAGCTTCCATAGGAGACCATCAAAAGTTGTCTAGGCCAAAGTGACTTTTGGCCCAAAATTGGGCCTACAGGAATGACTATAACGGCACGGTTTGCCGATAAGACGCTCACCGATTCCAAAAGTGAATGCGTCTATGCGACCGACAGCATGTGAGCTTCCATAGGAGACCATCAAAAGTTGTCTAGGCCAAAGTGACTTTTGGCCCAAAATTGGGCCTACAGGAATGACTATAACGGCACGGTTTGCCGATAAGACGCTCACCGATTCCAAAAGTGAATGCGTCTATGCGACCGACAGCATGTGAGCTTCCAAAGGAGACCATCAAAAGTTGTCTAGGCCAAAGTCACCTTTTGGCCCATTTTTGGGCATGACTATAACGGCACGGGTTGCCGATAAGACGGTCACCGATTCCAAAAGGGAATGTGTCTATGCGACCGGCAGCATGTGAGCTTCCATAGGAGACCATCAAAAGTTGTCTAGGCCAAAGTGACTTTTGGCCCAAAATTGGGCCTACAGGAATGACTATAACGGCACGGTTTGCCGATAAGACGGTCACCGATTCCAAAAGTGAATGCGTCTATGCGACCGACAGCATGTGAGCTTCCATAGGAGACCATCAAAAGTTGTCTAGGCCAAAGTCACCTTTTGGCCCATTTTTTGGCATGACTATAACGGCACGGGTTGCCGATAAGACGGTCACCGATTCCAAAAGGGAATGCGTCTATGCGACCGGCAGCATGTGAGCTTCCATAGGAGACCATCAAAAGTTGTCTAGGCCAAAGTGACTTTTGGCCCAAAATTGGGCCTACAGGAATGACTATAACGGCACGGTTTGCCGATAAGACGCTCACCGATTCCAAAAGTGAATGCGTCTATGCGACCGACAGCATGTGAGCTTCCATAGGAGACCATCAAAAGTTGTCTAGGCCAAAGTCACCTTTTGGCCCATTTTTGGGCATGACTATAACGGCACGGGTTGCCGATAAGACGGTCACCGATTCCAAAAGGGAATGCGTCTATGCGACCGGCAGCATGTGAGCTTCCATAGGAGACCATCAAAAGTTGTCTAGGCCAAAGTGACTTTTGGCCCAAAATTGGGCCTACAGGAATGACTATAACGGCACGGTTTGCCGATAAGACGCTCACCGATTCCAAAAGTGAATGCGTCTATGCGACCGACAGCATGTGAGCTTCCATAGGATACCATCAAAAGTTGTCTAGGCCAAAGTGACTTTTGGCCCAAAATTGGGCCTACAGGAATGACTATAACGGCACGGTTTGCCGATAAGACGCTCACCGATTCCAAAAGTGAATGCGTCTATGCGACCGACAGCATGTGAGCTTCCATAGGAGACCATCAAAAGTTGTCTAGGCCAAAGTCACCTTTTGGCCCATTTTTGGGCATGACTATAACGGCACGGGTTGCCGATAAGACGGTCACCGATTCCAAAAGGGAATGCGTCTATGCGACCGGCAGCATGTGAGCTTCCATAGGAGACCATCAAAAGTTGTCTAGGCCAAAGTGACTTTTGGCCCAAAATTGGGCCTACAGGAATGACTATAACGGCACGGTTTGCCGATAAGACGCTCACCGATTCCAAAAGTGAATGCGTCTATGCGACCGACAGCATGTGAGCTTCCATAGGAGACCATCAAAAGTTGTCTAGGCCAAAGTGACTTTTGGCCCAAAATTGGGCCTACAGGAATGACTATAACGGCACGGTTTGCCGATAAGACGGTCACCGATTCCAAAAGTGAATGCGTCTATGCGACCGACAGCATGTGAGCTTCCTTAGGAGACCATCAAAAGTTGTCTAGGCCAAAGTCACCTTTTGGCCCATTTTTGGGCATGACTATAACGGCACGGGTTGCCGATAAGACGGTCACCGATTCCAAAAGGGAATGCGTCTATGCGACCGGCAGCATGTGAGCTTCCATAGGAGACCATCAAAAGTTGTCTAGGCCAAAGTGACTTTTGGCCCAAAATTGGGCCTACAGGAATGACTATAACGGCACGGTTTGCCGATAAGACGCTCACCGATTCCAAAAGTGAATGCGTCTATGTGACCGACAGCATGTGAGCTTCCACAGGAGACCATCAAAAGTTGTCTAGGCCAAAGTCACCTTTTGGCCCATTTTTGGGCATGACTATAACGGCACGGGTTGCCGATAAGACGGTCACTGATTCCAAAAGGGAATGCGTCTATGCGACCGGCAGCATGTGACTTCCATAGGAGACCATCAAAAGTTGTCTAGGCCAAAGTGACTTTTGGCCCAAAATTGGGCCTACAGGAATGACTATAACGGCACGGATTGCCGATAAGACGCTCACCGATTCCAAAAGTGAATGCGTCTATGCGACCGACAGCATGTGAGCTTCCATAGGAGACCATCAAAAGTTGTCTAGGCCAAAGTGACTTTTGGCCCAAAATTGGGCCTACAGGAATGACTATAACGGCACGGTTTGCCGATAAGACGGTCACCGATTCCAAAAGTGAATGCGTCTATGCGACCGACAGCATGTGAGCTTCCATAGGAGACCATCAAAAGTTGTCTAGGCCAAAGTCACCTTTTGGCCCATTTTTGGGAATGACTATAACGGCACGGGTTGCCGATAAGACGGTCACCGATTCCAAAAGGGAATGCGTCTATGCGACCGGCAGCATGTGAGCTTCCATAGGAGACCATCAAAAGTTGTCTAGGCCAAAGTGACTTTTGGCCCAAAATTGGGCCTACAGGAATGACTATAACGGCACGGTTTGCCGATAAGACGGTCACCGATTCCAAAAGTGAATGCGTCTATGCGACCGACAGCATGTGAGCTTCCATAGGAGACCATCAAAAGTTGTCTAGGCCAAAGTGACTTTTGGCCCAAAATTGGGCCTACAGGAATGACTATAACGGCACGGTTTGCCGATAAGACGGTCACCGATTCCAAAAGTGAATGCGTCTATGCGACCGACAGCATGTGAGCTTCCATAGGAGACCATCAAAAGTTGTCTAGGCCAAAGTCACCTTTTGGCCCATTTTTGGGCATGACTATAACGGCACGGGTTGCCGATAAGACGGTCACCGATTCCAAAAGGGAATGCGTCTATGCGACCGGCAGCATGTGAGCTTCCATAGGAGACCATCAAAAGTTGTCTAGGCCAAAGTGACTTTTGGCCCAAAATTGGGCCTACAGGAATGACTATAACGGCACGGTTTGCCGATAAGATGCTCACCGATTCCAAAAGTGAATGCGTCTATGCGACCGACAGCATGTGAGCTTCCATAGGAGACCATCAAAAGTTGTCTAGGCCAAAGTGACTTTTGGCCCAAAATTGGGCCTACAGGAATGACTATAACGGCACGGTTTGCCGATAAGACGGTCACCGATTCCAAAAGTGAATGCGTCTATGCGACCGACAGCATGTGAGCTTCCATAGGAGACCATCAAAAGTTGTCTAGGCCAAAGTCACCTTTTGGCCCATTTTTGGGCATGACTATAACGGCACGGGTTGCCGATAAGACGGTCACCGATTCCAAAAGGGAATGCGTCTATGCGACCGGCAGCATGTGAGCTTCCATAGGAGACCATCAAAAGTTGTCTAGGCCAAAGTGACTTTTGGCCCAAAATTGGGCCTACAGGAATGACTATAACGGCACGGTTTGCCGATAAGACGCTCACCGATTCCAAAAGTGAATGCGTCTATGCGACCGACAGCATGTGAGCTTCCGTAGGAGACCATCAAAAGTTGTCTAGGCCAAAGTGACTTTTGGCCCAAAATTGGGCCTACAGGAATGACTATAACGGCACGGTTTGCCGATAAGACGCTCACCGATTCCAAAAGTGAATGCGTCTATGCGACCGACAGCATGTGAGCTTCCATAGGAGACCATCAAAAGTTGTCTAGGCCAAAGTGACTTTTGGCCCAAAATTGGGCCTACAGGAATGACTATAACGGCACGGTTTGCCGATAAGACGGTCACCGATTCCAAAAGTGAATGCGTCTATGCGACCGACAGCATGTGAGCTTCCATAGGAGACCATCAAAAGTTGTCTAGGCCAAAGTCACCTTTTGGCCCATTTTTGGGCATGACTATAACGGCACGGGTTGCCGATAAGACGGTCACCGATTCCAAAAGGGAATGCGTCTATGCGACCGGCAGCATGTGAGCTTCCATAGGAGACCATCAAAAGTTGTCTAGGCCAAAGTGACTTTTGGCCCAAAATTGGGCCTACAGGAATGACTATAACGGCACGGTTTGCCGATAAGACGCTCACCGATTCCAAAAGTGAATGCGTCTATGCGACCGACAGCATGTGAGCTTCCATAGGAGACCATCAAAAGTTGTCTAGGCCAAAGTGACTTTTGGCCCAAAATTGGGCCTACAGGAATGACTATAACGGCACGGTTTGCCGATAAGACGGTCACCGATTCCAAAAGTGAATGCGTCTATGCGACCAACAGCATGTGAGCTTCCATAGGAGACCATCAAAAGTTGTCTAGGCCAAAGTCACCTTTTGGCCCATTTTTGGGCATGACTATAACGGCACGGGTTGCCGATAAGACGGTCACCGATTCCAAAAGGGAATGCGTCTATGCGACCGGCAGCATGTGAGCTTCCATAGGAGACCATCAAAAGTTGTCTAGGCCAAAGTTACTTTTGGCCCAAAATTGGGCCTACAGGAATGACTATAACGGCACGGTTTGCCGATAAGACGCTCACCGATTCCAAAAGTGAATGCGTCTATGCGACCGACAGCATGTGAGCTTCCATAGGAGACCATCAAAAGTTGTCTAGGCCAAAGTGACTTTTGGCCCAAAATTGGGCCTACAGGAATGACTATAACGGCACGGTTTGCCGATAAGACGGTCACCGATTCCAAAAGTGAATGCGTCTATGCGACCGACAGCATGTGAGCTTCCATAGGAGACCATCAAAAGTTGTCTAGGCCAAAGTCACCTTTTGGCCCATTTTTGGGCATGACTATAACGGCACGGGTTGCCGATAAGACGGTCACCGATTCCAAAAGGGAATGCGTCTATGCGACCGGCAGCATGTGAGCTTCCATAGGAGACCATCAAAAGTTGTCTAGGCCAAAGTGACTTTTGGCCCAAAATTGGGCCTACAGGAATGACTATAACGGCACGGTTTGCCGATAAGACGCTCACCGATTCCAAAAGTGAATGCGTCTATGCGACCGACAGCATGTGAGCTTCCATAGGAGACCATCAAAAGTTGTCTAGGCCAAAGTCACCTTTTGGCCCATTTTTGGGCATGACTATAACGGCACGGGTTGCCGATAAGACGGTCACCGATTCCAAAAGGGAATGCGTCTATGCGACCGGCAGCATGTGAGCTTCCATAGGAGACCATCAAAAGTTGTCTAGGCCAAAGTGACTTTTGGCCCAAAATTGGGCCTACAGGAATGACTATAACGGCACGGTTTGCCGATAAGACGCTCACCGATTCCAAAAGTGAATGCGTCTATGCGACCGACAGCATGTGAGCTTCCATAGGAGACCATCAAAAGTTGTCTATGCCAAAGTGACTTTTGGCCCAAAATTGGGCCTACAGGAATGACTATAACGGCACGGTTTGCCGATAAGACGCTCACCGATTCCAAAAGTGAATGCGTCTATGCGACCGACAGCATGTGAGCTTCCATAGGAGACCATCAAAAGTTGTCTAGGCCAAAGTGACTTTTGGCCCAAAATTGGGCCTACAGGAATGACTATAACGGCACGGTTTGCCGATAAGACGGTCACCGATTCCAAAAGTGAATGCGTCTATGCGACCGACAGCATGTGAGCTTCCATAGGAGACCATCAAAAGTTGTCTAGGCCAAAGTCACCTTTTGGCCCATTTTTGGGCATGACTATAACGGCACGGGTTGCCGATAAGACGGTCACCGATTCCAAAAGGGAATGCGTCTATGCGACTGGCAGCATGTGAGCTTCCATAGGAGACCATCAAAAGTTGTCTAGGCCAAAGTGACTTTTGGCCCAAAATTGGGCCTACAGGAATGACTATAACGGCACGGTTTGCCGATAAGACGCTCACCGATTCCAAAAGTGAATGCGTCTATGCGACCGACAGCATGTGAGCTTCCATAGGAGACCATCAAAAGTTGTCTAGGCCAAAGTGACTTTTGGTCCAAAATTGGGCCTACAGGAATGACTATAACGGCACGGTTTGCCGATAAGACGGTCACCGATTCCAAAAGTGAATGCGTCTATGCGACCGACAGCATGTGAGCTTCCATAGGAGACCATCAAAAGTTGTCTAGGCCAAAGTCACCTTTTGGCCCATTTTTTGGCATGACTATAACGGCACGGGTTGCCGATAAGACGGTCACCGATTCCAAAAGGGAATGCGTCTATGCGACCGGCAGCATGTGAGCTTCCATAGGAGACCATCAAAAGTTGTCTAGGCCAAAGTGACTTTTGGCCCAAAATTGGGCCTACAGGAATGACTATAACGGCACGGTTTGCCGATAAGACGCTCACCGATTCCAAAAGTGAATGCGTCTATGCGACCGACAGCATGTGAGCTTCCATAGGAGACCATCAAAAGTTGTCTAGGCCAAAGTGACTTTTGGCCCAAAATTGGGCCTACAGGAATGACTATAACGGCACGGTTTGCCGATAAGACGGTCACCGATTCCAAAAGTGAATGCGTCTATGCGACCGACAGCATGTGAGCTTCCATAGGAGACCATCAAAAGTTGTCTAGGCCAAAGTGACTTTTGGTCCAAAATTGGGCCTACAGGAATGACTATAACGGCACGGTTTGCCGATAAGACGGTCACCGATTCCAAAAGTGAATGCGTCTATGCGACCGACAGCATGTGAGCTTCCATAGGAGACCATCAAAAGTTGTCTAGGCCAAAGTGACTTTTGGTCCAAAATTGGGCCTACAGGAATGACTATAACGGCACGGTTTGCCGATAAGACGGTCACCGATTCCAAAAGTGAATGCGTCTATGCGACCGACAGCATGTGAGCTTCCATAGGAGACCATCAAAAGTTGTCTAGGCCAAAGTCACCTTTTGGCCCATTTTTGGGCATGACTATAACGGCACGGGTTGCCGATAAGACGGTCACCGATTCCAAAAGGGAATGCGTCTATGCGACCGGCAGCATGTGAGCTTCCATAGGAGACCATCAAAAGTTGTCTAGGCCAAAGTGACTTTTGGCCCAAAATTGGGCCTACAGGAATGACTATAACGGCACGGTTTGCCGATAAGACGGTCACCGATTCCAAAAGTGAATGCGTCTATGCGACCGACAGCATGTGAGCTTCCATAGGAGACCATCAAAAGTTGTCTAGGCCAAAGTGACTTTTGGCCCAAAATTGGGCCTACAGGAATGACTATAACGGCACGGTTTGCCGATAAGACGGTCACCGATTCCAAAAGTGAATGCGTCTATGCGACCGACAGCATGTGAGCTTCCATAGGAGACCATCAAAAGTTGTCTAGGCCAAAGTCACCTTTTGGCCCATTTTTTGGCATGACTATAACGGCACGGGTTGCCGATAAGACGGTCACCGATTCCAAAAGGGAATGCGTCTATGCGACCGGCAGCATGTGAGCTTCCATAGGAGACCATCAAAAGTTGTCTAGGCCAAAGTGACTTTTGGCCCAAAATTGGGCCTACAGGAATGACTATAACGGCACGGTTTGCCGATAAGACGCTCACCGATTCCAAAAGTGAATGCGTCTATGCGACCGACAGCATGTGAGCTTCCATAGGAGACCATCAAAAGTTGTCTAGGCCAAAGTGACTTTTGGCCCAAAATTGGGCCTACAGGAATGACTATAACGGCACGGTTTGCCGATAAGACGGTCACCGATTCCAAAAGTGAATGCGTCTATGCGACCGACAGCATGTGAGCTTCCATAGGAGACCATCAAAAGTTGTCTAGGCCAAAGTTACTTTTGGCCCAAAATTGGGCCTACAGGAATGACTATAACGGCACGGTTTGCCGATAAGACGGTCACCGATTCCAAAAGTGAATGCGTCTATGCGACCGACAGCATGTGAGCTTCCATAGGAGACCATCAAAAGTTGTCTAGGCCAAAGTCACCTTTTGGCCCATTTTTTGGCATGACTATAACGGCACGGGTTGCCGATAAGACGGTCACCGATTCCAAAAGGGAATGCGTCTATGCGACCGGCAGCATGTGAGCTTCCATAGGAGACCATCAAAAGTTGTCTAGGCCAAAGTGACTTTTGGCCCAAAATTGGGCCTACAGGAATGACTATAACGGCACGGTTTGCCGATAAGACGCTCACCGATTCCAAAAGTGAATGCGTCTATGCGACCGACAGCATGTGAGCTTCCATAGGAGACCATCAAAAGTTGTCTAGGCCAAAGTGACTTTTGGCCCAAAATTGGGCCTACAGGAATGACTATAACGGCACGGTTTGCCGATAAGACGGTCACCGATTCCAAAAGTGAATGCGTCTATGCGACCGACAGCATGTGAGCTTCCATAGGAGACCATCAAAAGTTGTCTAGGCCAAAGTCACCTTTTGGCCCATTTTTGGGCATGACTATAACGGCACGGGTTGCCGATAAGACGGTCACCGATTCCAAAAGTGAATGCGTCTATGCGACCGGCAGCATGTGAGCTTCCATAGGAGACCATCAAAAGTTGTCTAGGCCAAAGTGACTTTTGGCCCAAAATTGGGCCTACGGGAATGACTATAACGGCACGGTTTGCCGATAAGACGCTCACCGATTCCAAAAGTGAATGCGTCTATGCGACCGACAGCATGTGAGCTTCCATAGGAGACCATCAAAAGTTGTCTAGGCCAAAGTGACTTTTGGCCCAAAATTGGGCCTACAGGAATGACTATAACGGCACGGGTTGCCGATAAGACGGTCACCGATTCCAAAAGTGAATGCGTCTATGCGACCGACAGCATGTGAGCTTCCATAGGAGACCATCAAAAGTTGTCTAGGCCAAAGTCACCTTTTGGCCCATTTTTGGGCATGACTATAACGGCACGGGTTGCCGATAAGACGGTCACCGATTCCAAAAGGGAATGCGTCTATGCGACCGGCAGCATGTGAGCTTCCATAGGAGACCATCAAAAGTTGTCTAGGCCAAAGTGACTTTTGGCCCAAAATTGGGCCTACGGGAATGACTATAACGGCACGGTTTGCCGATAAGACGCTCACCGATTCCAAAAGTGAATGCGTCTATGCGACCGACAGCATGTGAGCTTCCATAGGAGACCATCAAAAGTTGTCTAGGCCAAAGTGACTTTTGGTCCAAAATTGGGCCTACAGGAATGACTATAACGGCACGGGTTGCCGATAAGACGGTCACCGATTCCAAAAGTGAATGCGTCTATGCGACCGACAGCATGTGAGCTTCCATAGGAGACCATCAAAAGTTGTCTAGGCCAAAGTCACCTTTTGGCCCATTTTTTGGCATGACTATAACGGCACGGGTTGCCGATAAGACGGTCACCGATTCCAAAAGGGAATGCGTCTATGCGACCGGCAGCATGTGAGCTTCCATAGGAGACCATCAAAAGTTGTCTAGGCCAAAGTGACTTTTGGCCCAAAATTGGGCCTACAGGAATGACTATAACGGCACGGTTTGCCGATAAGACGCTCACCGATTCCAAAAGTGAATGCGTCTATGCGACCGACAGCATGTGAGCTTCCATAGGAGACCATCAAAAGTTGTCTAGGCCAAAGTCACCTTTTGGCCCATTTTTGGGCATGACTATAACGGCACGGGTTGCCGATAAGACGGTCACCGATTCCAAAAGGGAATGCGTCTATGCGACCGGCAGCATGTGAGCTTCCATAGGAGACCATCAAAAGTTGTCTAGGCCAAAGTGACTTTTGGCCCAAAATTGGGCCTACAGGAATGACTATAACGGCACGGTTTGCCGATAAGACGCTCACCGATTCCAAAAGTGAATGCGTCTATGCGACCGACAGCATGTGAGCTTCCATAGGAGACCATCAAAAGTTGTCTAGGCCAAAGTGACTTTTGGCCCAAAATTGGGCCTACAGGAATGACTATAACGGCACGGTTTGCCGATAAGACGGTCACCGATTCCAAAAGTGAATGCGTCTATGCGACCGACAGCATGTGAGCTTCCATAGGAGACCATCAAAAGTTGTCTAGGCCAAAGTCACCTTTTGGCCCATTTTTGGGCATGACTATAACGGCACGGGTTGCCGATAAGACGGTCACCGATTCCAAAAGGGAATGCGTCTATGCGACCGGCAGCATGTGAGCTTCCATAGGAGACCATCAAAAGTTGTCTAGGCCAAAGTGACTTTTGGCCCAAAATTGGGCCTACAGGAATGACTATAACGGCACGGTTTGCCGATAAGACGGTCACCGATTCCAAAAGTGAATGCGTCTATGCGACCGACAGCATGTGAGCTTCCATAGGAGACCATCAAAAGTTGTCTAGGCCAAAGTGACTTTTGGCCCAAAATTGGGCCTACAGGAATGACTATAACGGCACGGTTTGCCGATAAGACGGTCACCGATTCCAAAAGTGAATGCGTCTATGCGACCGACAGCATGTGAGCTTCCATAGGAGACCATCAAAAGTTGTCTAGGCCAAAGTGACTTTTGGTCCAAAATTGGGCCTACAGGAATGACTATAACGGCACGGGTTGCCGATAAGACGGTCACCGATTCCAAAAGTGAATGCGTCTATGCGACCGACAGCATGTGAGCTTCCATAGGAGACCATCAAAAGTTGTCTAGGCCAAAGTCACCTTTTGGCCCATTTTTGGGAATGACTATAACGGCACGGGTTGCCGATAAGACGGTCACCGATTCCAAAAGGGAATGCGTCTATGCGACCGGCAGCATGTGAGCTTCCATAGGAGACCATCAAAAGTTGTCTAGGCCAAAGTGACTTTTGGCCCAAAATTGGGCCTACAGGAATGACTATAACGGCACGGTTTGCCGATAAGACGGTCACCGATTCCAAAAGTGAATGCGTCTATGCGACCGACAGCATGTGAGCTTCCATAGGAGACCATCAAAAGTTGTCTAGGCCAAAGTGACTTTTGGCCCAAAATTGGGCCTACAGGAATGACTATAACGGCACGGTTTGCCGATAAGACGGTCACCGATTCCAAAAGTGAATGCGTCTATGCGACCGACAGCATGTGAGCTTCCATAGGAGACCATCAAAAGTTGTCTAGGCCAAAGTCACCTTTTGGCCCATTTTTTGGCATGACTATAACGGCACGGGTTGCCGATAAGACGCTCACCGATTCCAAAAGGGAATGCGTCTATGCGACCGGCAGCATGTGAGCTTCCATAGGAGACCATCAAAAGTTGTCTAGGCCAAAGTGACTTTTGGCCCAAAATTGGGCCTACAGGAATGACTATAACGGCACGGTTTGCCGATAAGACGCTCACCGATTCCAAAAGTGAATGCGTCTATGCGACCGACAGCATGTGAGCTTCCATAGGAGACCATCAAAAGTTGTCTAGGCCAAAGTCACCTTTTGGCCCATTTTTGGGCATGACTATAACGGCACGGGTTGCCGATAAGACGGTCACCGATTCCAAAAGGGAATGCGTCTATGCGACCGGCAGCATGTGAGCTTCCATAGGAGACCATCAAAAGTTGTCTAGGCCAAAGTGACTTTTGGCCCAAAATTGGGCCTACAGGAATGACTATAACGGCACGGTTTGCCGATAAGACGCTCACCGATTCCAAAAGTGAATGCGTCTATGCGACCGACAGCATGTGAGCTTCCATAGGAGACCATCAAAAGTTGTCTAGGCCAAAGTGACTTTTGGCCCAAAATTGGGCCTACAGGAATGACTATAACGGCACGGTTTGCCGATAAGACGGTCACCGATTCCAAAAGTGAATGCGTCTATGCGACCGACAGCATGTGAGCTTCCATAGGAGACCATCAAAAGTTGTCTAGGCCAAAGTCACCTTTTGGCCCATTTTTGGGCATGACTATAACGGCACGGGTTGCCGATAAGACGGTCACCGATTCCAAAAGGGAATGCGTCTATGCGACCGGCAGCATGTGAACTTCCATAGGAGACCATCAAAAGTTGTCTAGGCCAAAGTGACTTTTGGCCCAAAATTGGGCCTACAGGAATGACTATAACGGCACGGTTTGCCGATAAGACGCTCACCGATTCCAAAAGTGAATGCGTCTATGCGACCGACAGCATGTGAGCTTCCATAGGAGACCATCAAAAGTTGTCTAGGCCAAAGTGACTTTTGGTCCAAAATTGGGCCTACAGGAATGACTATAACGGCACGGTTTGCCGATAAGACGGTCACCGATTCCAAAAGTGAATGCGTCTATGCGACCGACAGCATGTGAGCTTCCATAGGAGACCATCAAAAGTTGTCTAGGCCAAAGTCACCTTTTGGCCCATTTTTGGGCATGACTATAACGGCACGGGTTGCCGATAAGACGGTCACCGATTCCAAAAGGGAATGCGTCTATGCGACCGGCAGCATGTGAGCTTCCATAGGAGACCATCAAAAGTTGTCTAGGCCAAAGTGACTTTTGGCCCAAAATTGGGCCTACAGGAATGACTATAACGGCACGGTTTGCCGATAAGACGGTCACCGATTCCAAAAGTGAATGCGTCTATGCGACCGACAGCATGTGAGCTTCCATAGGAGACCATCAAAAGTTGTCTAGGCCAAAGTGACTTTTGGCCCAAAATTGGGCCTACAGGAATGACTATAACGGCACGGTTTGCCGATAAGACGGTCACCGATTCCAAAAGTGAATGCGTCTATGCGACCGACAGCATGTGAGCTTCCATAGGAGACCATCAAAAGTTGTCTAGGCCAAAGTCACCTTTTGGCCCATTTTTTGGCATGACTATAACGGCACGGGTTGCCGATAAGACGGTCACCGATTCCAAAAGTGAATGCGTCTATGCGACCGGCAGCATGTGAGCTTCCATAGGAGACCATCAAAAGTTGTCTAGGCCAAAGTGACTTTTGGCCCAAAATTGGGCCTACAGGAATGACTATAACGGCACGGTTTGCCGATAAGACGGTCACCGATTCCAAAAGTGAATGCGTCTATGCGACCGACAGCATGTGAGCTTCCATAGGAGACCATCAAAAGTTGTCTAGGCCAAAGTGACTTTTGGCCCAAAATTGGGCCTACAGGAATGACTATAACGGCACGGTTTGCCGATAAGACGGTCACCGATTCCAAAAGTGAATGCGTCTATGCGACCGACAGCATGTGAGCTTCCATAGGAGACCATCAAAAGTTGTCTAGGCCAAAGTCACCTTTTGGCCCATTTTTGGGCATGACTACAACGGCACGGGTTGCCGATAAGACGGTCACCGATTCCAAAAGGGAATGCGTCTATGCGACCGGCAGCATGTGAGCTTCCATAGGAGACCATCAAAAGTTGTCTAGGCCAAAGTGACTTTTGGCCCAAAATTGGGCCTACGGGAATGACTATAACGGCACGGTTTGCCGATAAGACGCTCACCGATTCCAAAAGTGAATGCGTCTATGCGACCGACAGCATGTGAGCTTCCATAGGAGACCATCAAAAGTTGTCTAGGCCAAAGTGACTTTTGGTCCAAAATTGGGCCTACAGGAATGACTATAACGGCACGGGTTGCCGATAAGACGGTCACCGATTCCAAAAGTGAATGCGTCTATGCGACCGACAGCATGTGAGCTTCCATAGGAGACCATCAAAAGTTGTCTAGGCCAAAGTCACCTTTTGGCCCATTTTTGGGCATGACTATAACGGCACGGGTTGCCGATAAGACGGTCACCGATTCCAAAAGGGAATGCGTCTATGCGACCGGCAGCATGTGAGCTTCCATAGGAGACCATCAAAAGTTGTCTAGGCCAAAGTGACTTTTGGCCCAAAATTGGGCCTACAGGAATGACTATAACGGCACGGTTTGCCGATAAGACGGTCACCGATTCCAAAAGTGAATGCGTCTATGCAACCGACAGCATGTGAGCTTCCATAGGAGACCATCAAAAGTTGTCTAGGCCAAAGTGACTTTTGGCCCAAAATTGGGCCTACAGGAATGACTATAACGGCACGGTTTGCCGATAAGACGGTCACCGATTCCAAAAGTGAATGCGTCTATGCGACCGACAGCATGTGAGCTTCCATAGGAGACCATCAAAAGTTGTCTAGGCCAAAGTCACCTTTTGGCCCATTTTTTGGCATGACTATAACGGCACGGGTTGCCGATAAGACGCTCACCGATTCCAAAAGGGAATGCGTCTATGCGACCGGCAGCATGTGAGCTTCCATAGGAGACCATCAAAAGTTGTCTAGGCCAAAGTGACTTTTGGCCCAAAATTGGGCCTACAGGAATGACTATAACGGCACGGTTTGCCGATAAGACGCTCACCGATTCCAAAAGTGAATGCGTCTATGCGACCGACAGCATGTGAGCTTCCATAGGAGACCATCAAAAGTTGTCTAGGCCAAAGTCACCTTTTGGCCCATTTTTGGGCATGACTATAACGGTACGGGTTGCCGATAAGACGGTCACCGATTCCAAAAGGGAATGCGTCTATGCGACCGGCAGCATGTGAGCTTCCATAGGAGACCATCAAAAGTTGTCTAGGCCAAAGTGACTTTTGGCCCAAAATTGGGCCTACAGGAATGACTATAACGGCACGGTTTGCCGATAAGACGCTCACCGATTCCAAAAGTGAATGCGTCTATGCGACCGACAGCATGTGAGCTTCCATAGGAGACCATCAAAAGTTGTCTAGGCCAAAGTGACTTTTGGCCCAAAATTGGGCCTACAGGAATGACTATAACGGCACGGTTTGCCGATAAGACGGTCACCGATTCCAAAAGTGAATGCGTCTATGCGACCGACAGCATGTGAGCTTCCATAGGAGACCATCAAAAGTTGTCTAGGCCAAAGTCACCTTTTGGCCCATTTTTGGGCATGACTATAACGGCACGGGTTGCCGATAAGACGGTCACCGATTCCAAAAGGGAATGCGTCTATGCGACCGGCAGCATGTGAGCTTCCATAGGAGACCATCAAAAGTTGTCTAGGCCAAAGTGACTTTTGGCCCAAAATTGGGCCTACAGGAATGACTATAACGGCACGGTTTGCCGATAAGACGCTCACCGATTCCAAAAGTGAATGCGTCTATGCGACCGACAGCATGTGAGCTTCCATAGGAGACCATCAAAAGTTGTCTAGGCCAAAGTGACTTTTGGCCCAAAATTGGGCCTACAGGAATGACTATAACGGCACGGTTTGCCGATAAGACGGTCACCGATTCCAAAAGTGAATGCGTCTATGTGACCGACAGCATGTGAGCTTCCATAGGAGACCATCAAAAGTTGTCTAGGCCAAAGTCACCTTTTGGCCCATTTTTGGGCATGACTATAACGGCACGGGTTGCCGATAAGACGGTCACCGATTCCAAAAGGGAATGCGTCTATGCGACCGGCAGCATGTGAGCTTCCATAGGAGACCATCAAAAGTTGTCTAGGCCAAAGTGACTTTTGGCCCAAAATTGGGCCTACAGGAATGACTATAACGGCACGGTTTGCCGATAAGACGCTCACCGATTCCAAAAGTGAATGCGTCTATGCGACCGACAGCATGTGAGCTTCCATAGGAGACCATCAAAAGTTGTCTAGGCCAAAGTGACTTTTGGCCCAAAATTGGGCCTACAGGAATGACTATAACGGCACGGTTTGCCGATAAGACGGTCACCGATTCCAAAAGTGAATGCGTCTATGCGACCGACAGCATGTGAGCTTCCATAGGAGACCATCAAAAGTTGTCTAGGCCAAAGTCACCTTTTGGCCCATTTTTGGGCATGACTATAACGGCACGGGTTGCCGATAAGACGGTCACCGATTCCAAAAGGGAATGCGTCTATGCGACCGGCAGCATGTGAGCTTCCATAGGAGACCATCAAAAGTTGTCTAGGCCAAAGTGACTTTTGGCCCAAAATTGGGCCTACAGGAATGACTATAACGGCACGGATTGCCGATAAGACGCTCACCGATTCCAAAAGTGAATGCGTCTATGCGACCGACAGCATGTGAGCTTCCATAGGAGACCATCAAAAGTTGTCTAGGCCAAAGTGACTTTTGGCCCAAAATTGGGCCTACAGGAATGACTATAACGGCACGGTTTGCCGATAAGACGGTCACCGATTCCAAAAGTGAATGCGTCTATGCGACCGACAGCATGTGAGCTTCCATAGGAGACCATCAAAAGTTGTCTAGGCCAAAGTCACCTTTTGGCCCATTTTTGGGCATGACTATAACGGCACGGGTTGCCGATAAGACGGTCACCGATTCCAAAAGGGAATGCGTCTATGCGACCGGCAGCATGTGAGCTTCCATAGGAGACCATCAAAAGTTGTCTAGGCCAAAGTGACTTTTGGCCCAAAATTGGGCCTACAGGAATGACTATAACGGCACGGTTTGCCGATAAGACGCTCACCGATTCCAAAAGTGAATGCGTCTATGCGACCGACAGCATGTGAGCTTCCATAGGAGACCATCAAAAGTTGTCTAGGCCAAAGTGACTTTTGGCCCAAAACTGGGCCTACAGGAATGACTATAACGGCACGGTTTGCCGATAAGACGGTCACCGATTCCAAAAGTGAATGCGTCTATGCGACAGACAGCATGTGAGCTTCCATAGGAGACCATCAAAAGTTGTCTAGGCCAAAGTCACCTTTTGGCCCATTTTTGGGCATGACTATAACGGCACGGGTTGCCGATAAGACGGTCACCGATTCCAAAAGGGAATGCGTCTATGCGACCGGCAGCATGTGAGCTTCCATAGGAGACCATCAAAAGTTGTCTAGGCCAAAGTGACTTTTGGCCCAAAATTGGGCCTACAGGAACGACTATAACGGCACGGTTTGCCGATAAGATGCTCACCGATTCCAAAAGTGAATGCGTCTATGCGACCGACAGCATGTGAGCTTCCATAGGAGACCATCAAAAGTTGTCTAGGCCAAAGTGACTTTTGGCCCAAAATTGGGCCTACAGGAATGACTATAACGGCACGGTTTGCCGATAAGACGGTCACCGATTCCAAAAGTGAATGCGTCTATGCGACCGACAGCATGTGAGCTTCCATAGGAGACCATCAAAAGTTGTCTAGGCCAAAGTCACCTTTTGGCCCATTTTTGGGCATGACTATAACGGCACGGGTTGCCGATAAGACGGTCACCGATTCCAAAAGGGAATGCGTCTATGCGACCGGCAGCATGTGAGCTTCCATAGGAGACCATCAAAAGTTGTCTAGGCCAAAGTGACTTTTGGCCCAAAATTGGGCCTACAGGAATGACTATAACGGCACGGTTTGCCGATAAGACGCTCACCGATTCCAAAAGTGAATGCGTCTATGCGACCGACAGCATGTGAGCTTCCATAGGAGACCATCAAAAGTTGTCTAGGCCAAAGTGACTTTTGGCCCAAAATTGGGCCTACAGGAATGACTATAACGGCACGGTTTGCCGATAAGACGGTCACCGATTCCAAAAGTGAATGCGTCTATGCGACCGACAGCATGTGAGCTTCCATAGGAGACCATCAAAAGTTGTCTAGGCCAAAGTCACCTTTTGGCCCATTTTTGGGCATGACTATAACGGCACGGGTTGCCGATAAGACGGTCACCGATTCCAAAAGGGAATGCGTCTATGCGACCGGCAGCATGTGAGCTTCCATAGGAGACCATCAAAAGTTGTCTAGGCCAAAGTGACTTTTGGCCCAAAATTGGGCCTACAGGAATGACTATAACGGCACGGTTTGCCGATAAGACGCTCACCGATTCCAAAAGTGAATGCGTCTATACGACCGACAGCATGTGAGCTTCCATAGGAGACCATCAAAAGTTGTCTAGGCCAAAGTGACTTTTGGCCCAAAATTGGGCCTACAGGAATGACTATAACGGCACGGTTTGCCGATAAGACGGTCACCGATTCCAAAAGTGAATGCGTCTATGCGACCGACAGCATGTGAGCTTCCATAGGAGACCATCAAAAGTTGTCTAGGCCAAAGTCACCTTTTGGCCCATTTTTGGGCATGACTATAACGGCACGGGTTGCCGATAAGACGGTCACCGATTCCAAAAGGGAATGCGTCTATGCGACCGGCAGCATGTGAGCTTCCATAGGAGACCATCAAAAGTTGTCTAGGCCAAAGTGACTTTTGGCCCAAAATTGGGCCTACAGGAATGACTATAACGGCACGGTTTGCCGATAAGACGCTCACCGATTCCAAAAGTGAATGCGTCTATGCGACCGACAGCATGTGAGCTTCCATAGGAGACCATCAAAAGTTGTCTAGGCCAAAGTGACTTTTGGCCCAAAATTGGGCCTACAGGAATGACTATAACGGCACGGTTTGCCGATAAGACGGTCACCGATTCCAAAAGTGAATGCGTCTATGCGACCGACAGCATGTGAGCTTCCATAGGAGACCATCAAAAGTTGTCTAGGCCAAAGTCACCTTTTGGCCCATTTTTGGGCATGACTATAACGGCACGGGTTGCCGATAAGACGGTCACCGATTCCAAAAGGGAATGCGTCTATGCGACCGGCAGCATGTGAGCTTCCATAGGAGACCATCAAAAGTTGTCTAGGCCAAAGTGACTTTTGGCCCAAAATTGGGCCTACAGGAATGACTATAACGGCACGGTTTGCCGATAAGACGCTCACCGATTCCAAAAGTGAATGCGTCTATGCGACCGACAGCATGTGAGCTTCCATAGGAGACCATCAAAAGTTGTCTAGGCCAAAGTGACTTTTGGCCCAAAATTGGGCCTACAGGAATGACTATAACGGCACGGTTTGCTGATAAGACGGTCACCGATTCCAAAAGTGAATGCGTCTATGCGACCGACAGCATGTGAGCTTCCATAGGAGACCATCAAAAGTTGTCTAGGCCAAAGTCACCTTTTGGCCCATTTTTGGGCATGACTATAACGGCACGGGTTGCCGATAAGACGGTCACCGATTCCAAAAGGGAATGCGTCTATGCGACCGGCAGCATGTGAGCTTCCATAGGAGACCATCAAAAGTTGTCTAGGCCAAAGTGACTTTTGGCCCAAAATTGGGCCTACAGGAATGACTATAACGGCACGGTTTGCCGATAAGACGCTCACCGATTCCAAAAGTGAATGCGTCTATGCGACCGACAGCATGTGAGCTTCCATAGGAGACCATCAAAAGTTGTCTAGGCCAAAGTGACTTTTGGCCCAAAATTGGGCCTACAGGAATGACTATAACGGCACGGTTTGCCGATAAGACGGTCACCGATTCCAAAAGTGAATGCGTCTATGCGACCGACAGCATGTGAGCTTCCATAGGAGACCATCAAAAGTTGTCTAGGCCAAAGTCACCTTTTGGCCCATTTTTGGGCATGACTATAACGGCACGGGTTGCCGATAAGACGGTCACCGATTCCAAAAGGGAATGCGTCTATGCGACCGGCAGCATGTGAGCTTCCATAGGAGACCATCAAAAGTTGTCTAGGCCAAAGTGACTTTTGGCCCAAAATTGGGCCTACAGGAATGACTATAACGGCACGGTTTGCCGATAAGACGCTCACCGATTCCAAAAGTGAATGCGTCTATGCGACCGACAGCATGTGAGCTTCCATAGGAGACCATCAAAAGTTGTCTAGGCCAAAGTGACTTTTGGCCCAAAATTGGGCCTACAGGAATGACTATAACGGCACGGTTTGCCGATAAGACGGTCACCGATTCCAAAAGTGAATGCGTCTATGCGACCGACAGCATGTGAGCTTCCATAGGAGACCATCAAAAGTTGTCTAGGCCAAAGTCACCTTTTGGCCCATTTTTGGGCATGACTATAACGGCACGGGTTGCCGATAAGACGGTCACCGATTCCAAAAGGGAATGCGTCTATGCGACCGGCAGCATGTGAGCTTCCATAGGAGACCATCAAAAGTTGTCTAGGCCAAAGTGACTTTTGGCCCAAAATTGGGCCTACAGGAATGACTATAACGGCACGGTTTGCCGATAAGACGCTCACCGATTCCAAAAGTGAATGCGTCTATGCGACCGACAGCATGTGAGCTTCCATAGGAGACCATCAAAAGTTGTCTAGGCCAAAGTGACTTTTGGCCCAAAATTGGGCCTACAGGAATGACTATAACGGCACGGTTTGCCGATAAGACGGTCACCGATTCCAAAAGTGAATGCGTCTATGCGACCGACAGCATGTGAGCTTCCATAGGAGACCATCAAAAGTTGTCTAGGCCAAAGTCACCTTTTGGCCCATTTTTGGGCATGACTATAACGGCACGGGTTGCCGATAAGACGGTCACCGATTCCAAAAGGGAATGCGTCTATGCGACCGGCAGCATGTGAGCTTCCATAGGAGACCATCAAAAGTTGTCTAGGCCAAAGTGACTTTTGGCCCAAAATTGGGCCTACAGGAATGACTATAACGGCACAGTTTGCCGATAAGACGCTCACCGATTCCAAAAGTGAATGCGTCTATGCGACCGACAGCATGTGAGCTTCCATAGGAGACCATCAAAAGTTGTCTAGGCCAAAGTGACTTTTGGCCCAAAATTGGGCCTACAGGAATGACTATAACGGCACGGTTTGCCGATAAGACGGTCACCGATTCCAAAAGTGAATGCGTCTATGCGACCGACAGCATGTGAGCTTCCATAGGAGACCATCAAAAGTTGTCTAGGCCAAAGTCACCTTTTGGCCCATTTTTGGGCATGACTATAACGGCACGGGTTGCCGATAAGACGGTCACCGATTCCAAAAGGGAATGCGTCTATGCGACCGGCAGCATGTGAGCTTCCATAGGAGACCATCAAAAGTTGTCTAGGCCAAAGTGACTTTTGGCCCAAAATTGGGCCTACAGGAATGACTATAACGGCACGGTTTGCCGATAAGACGCTCACCGATTCCAAAAGTGAATGCGTCTATGCGACCGACAGCATGTGAGCTTCCATAGGAGACCATCAAAAGTTGTCTAGGCCAAAGTGACTTTTGGCCCAAAATTGGGCGTACAGGAATGACTATAACGGCACGGTTTGCCGATAAGACGGTCACCGATTCCAAAAGTGAATGCGTCTATGCGACCGACAGCATGTGAGCTTCCATAGGAGACCATCAAAAGTTGTCTAGGCCAAAGTCACCTTTTGGCCCATTTTTGGGCATGACTATAACGGCACAGGTTGCCGATAAGACGGTCACCGATTCCAAAAGGGAATGCGTCTATGTGACCGGCAGCATGTGAGCTTCCATAGGAGACCATCAAAAGTTGTCTAGGCCAAAGTAACTTTTGGCCCAAAATTGGGCCTACAGGAATGACTATAACGGCACGGTTTGCCAATAAGACGCTCACCGATTCCAAAAGTGAATGCGTCTATGCGACCGACAGCATGTGAGCTTCCATAGGAGACCATCAAAAGTTGTCTAGGCCAAAGTGACTTTTGGCCCAAAATTGGGCCTACAGGAATGACTATAACGGCACGGTTTGCCGATAAGACGGTCACCGATTCCAAAAGTGAATGCGTCTATGCGACCGACAGCATGTGAGCTTCCATAGGAGACCATCAAAAGTTGTCTAGGCCAAAGTCACCTTTTGGCCCATTTTTGGGCATGACTATAACGGCACGGGTTGCCGATAAGACGGTCACCGATTCCAAAAGGGAATGCGTCTATGCGACCGGCAGCATGTGAGCTTCCATAGGAGACCATCAAAAGTTGTCTAGGCCAAAGTGACTTTTGGCCCAAAATTGGGCCTACAGGAATGACTATAACGGCACGGTTTGCCGATAAGACGCTCACCGATTCCAAAAGTGAATGCGTCTATGCGACCGACAGCATGTGAGCTTCCATAGGAGACCATCAAAAGTTGTCTAGGCCAAAGTGACTTTTGGCCCAAAATTGGGCCTACAGGAATGACTATAACGGCACGGTTTGCCGATAAGACGGTCACCGATTCCAAAAGTGAATGCGTCTATGCGACCGACAGCATGTGAGCTTCCATAGGAGACCATCAAAAGTTGTCTAGGCCAAAGTCACCTTTTGGCCCATTTTTGGGCATGACTATAACGGCACGGGTTGCCGATAAGACGGTCACCGATTCCAAAAGGGAATGCGTCTATGCGACCGGCAGCATGTGAGCTTCCATAGGAGACCATCAAAAGTTGTCTAGGCCAAAGTGACTTTTGGCCCAAAATTGGGCCTACAGGAATGACTATAACGGCACGGTTTGCCGATAAGACGCTCACCGATTCCAAAAGTGAATGCGTCTATGCGACCGACAGCATGTGAGCTTCCATAGGAGACCATCAAAAGTTGTCTAGGCCAAAGTCACCTTTTGGCCCATTTTTGGGCATGACTATAACGGCACGGGTTGCCGATAAGACGGTCACCGATTCCAAAAGTGAATGCGTCTATGCGACCGACAGCATGTGAGCTTCCATAGGAGACCATCAAAAGTTGTCTAGGCCAAAGTCACCTTTTGGCCCATTTTTGGGCATGACTATAACGGCACGGGTTGCCGATAAGACGGTCACCGATTCCAAAAGGGAATGCGTCTATGCGACCGGCAGCATGTGAGCTTCCATAGGAGACCATCAAAAGTTGTCTAGGCCAAAGTGACTTTTGGCCCAAAATTGGGCCTACAGGCATGACTATAACGGCACGGTTTGCCGATAAGACGCTCACCGATTCCAAAAGTGAATGCGTCTATGCGACCGACAGCATGTGAGCTTCCATAGGAGACCATCAAAAGTTGTCTAGGCCAAAGTGACTTTTGGCCCAAAATTGGGCCTACAGGAATGATTATAACGGCACGGTTTGCCGATAAGACGGTCACCGATTCCAAAAGTGAATGCGTCTATGCGACCGACAGCATGTGAGCTTCCATAGGAGACCATCAAAAGTTGTCTAGGCCAAAGTCACCTTTTGGCCCATTTTTGGGCATGACTATAACGGCACGGGTTGCCGATAAGACGGTCACCGATTCCAAAAGGGAATTCGTCTATGCGACCGGCAGCATGTGAGCTTCCATAGGAGACCATCAAAAGTTGTCTAGGCCAAAGTGACTTTTGGCCCAAAATTGGGCCTACAGGAATGACTATAACGGCACGGTTTGCCGATAAGACGCTCACCGATTCCAAAAGTGAATGCGTCTATGCGACCGACAGCATGTGAGCTTCCATAGGAGACCATCAAAAGTTGTCTAGGCCAAAGTCACCTTTTGGCCCATTTTTGGGCATGACTATAACGGCACGGGTTGCCGATAAGACGGTCACCGATTCCAAAAGGGAATGCGTCTATGCGACCGGCAGCATGTGAGCTTCCATAGGAGACCATCAAAAGTTGTCTAGGCCAAAGTGACTTTTGGCCCAAAATTGGGCCTACAGGAATGACTATAACGGCACGGTTTGCCGATAAGACGCTCACCGATTCCAAAAGTGAATGCGTCTATGCGACCGACAGCATGTGAGCTTCCATAGGAGACCATCAAAAGTTGTCTAGGCCAAAGTGACTTTTGGCCCAAAATTGGGCCTACAGGAATGACTATAACGGCACGGTTTGCCGATAAGACGGTCACCGATTCCAAAAGTGAATGCGTCTATGCGACCGACAGCATGTGAGCTTCCATAGGAGACCATCAAAAGTTGTCTAGGCCAAAGTCACCTTTTGGCCCATTTTTGGGCATGACTATAACGGCACGGGTTGCCGATAAGACAGTCACCGATTCCAAAAGGGAATGCGTCTATGCGACCGGCAGCATGTGAGCTTCCATAGGAGACCATCAAAAGTTGTCTAGGCCAAAGTGACTTTTGGCCCAAAATTGGGCCTACAGGAATGACTATAACGGCACGGTTTGCCGATAAGACGCTCACCGATTCCAAAAGTGAATGCGTCTATGCGACCGACAGCATGTGAGCTTCCATAGGAGACCATCAAAAGTTGTCTAGGCCAAAGTGACTTTTGGCCCAAAATTGGGCCTACAGGAATGACTATAACGGCACGGTTTGCCGATAAGACGGTCACCGATTCCAAAAGTGAATGCGTCTATGCGACCGACAGCATGTGAGCTTCCATAGGAGAACATCAAAAGTTGTCTAGGCCAAAGTCACCTTTTGGCCCATTTTTGGGCATGACTATAACGGCACGGGTTGCCGATAAGACGGTCACCGATTCCAAAAGTGAATGCGTCTATGCGACCGGCAGCATGTGAGCTTGAATAGGAGACCATCAAAAGTTGTCTAGGCCAAAGTCACCTTTTGGCCCAAAATTGGGCCTACAGGAATGACTATAACGGCACGGTTTGCCGATAAGACGCTCACCGATTCCAAAAGTGAATGCGTCTATGCGACCGACAGCATGTGAGCTTCCATAGGAGACCATCAAAAGTTGTCTAGGCCAAAGTGACTTTTGGCCCAAAATTGGGCCTACAGGAATGACTATAACGGCACGGTTTGCCGATAAGACGGTCACCGATTCCAAAAGTGAATGTGTCTATGCGACCGACAGCATGTGAGCTTCCATAGGAGACCATCAAAAGTTGTCTAGGCCAAAGTCACCTTTTGGCCCATTTTTGGGCATGACTATAACGGCACGGGTTGCCGATAAGACGGTCACCGATTCCAAAAGGGAATGCGTCTATGCGACCGGCAGCATGTGAGCTTCCATAGGAGACCATCAAAAGTTGTCTAGGCCAAAGTGACTTTTGGCCCAAAATTGGGCCTACAGGAATGACTATAACGGCACGGTTTGCCGATAAGACGCTCACCGATTCCAAAAGTGAATGCGTCTATGCGACCGACAGCATGTGAGCTTCCATAGGAGACCATCAAAAGTTGTCTAGGCCAAAGTGACTTTTGGCCCAAAATTGGGCCTACAGGAATGACTATAACGGCATGGTTTGCCGATAAGACGCTCACCGATTCCAAAAGTGAATGCGTCTATGCGACCGACAGCATGTGAGCTTCCATAGGAGACCATCAAAAGTTGTCTAGGCCAAAGTGACTTTTGGCCCAAAATTGGGCCTACAGGAATGACTATAACGGCACGGTTTGCCGATAAGACGGTCACCGATTCCAAAAGTGAATGTGTCTATGCGACCGACAGCATGTGAGCTTCCATAGGAGACCATCAAAAGTTGTCTAGGCCAAAGTCACCTTTTGGCCCATTTTTGGGCATGACTATAACGGCACGGGTTGCCGATAAGACGGTCACCGATTCCAAAAGGGAATGCGTCTATGCGACCGGCAGCATGTGAGCTTCCATAGGAGACCATCAAAAGTTGTCTAGGCCAAAGTGACTTTTGGCCCAAAATTGGGCCTACAGGAATGACTATAACGGCACGGTTTGCCGATAAGACGCTCACCGATTCCAAAAGTGAATGCGTCTATGCGACCGACAGCATGTGAGCTTCCATAGGAGACCATCAAAAGTTGTCTAGGCCAAAGTGACTTTTGGCCCAAAATTGGGCCTACAGGAATGACTATAACGGCATGGTTTGCCGATAAGACGGTCACCGATTCCAAAAGTGAATGCGTCTATGCGACCGACAGCATGTGAGCTTCCATAGGAGACCATCAAAAGTTGTCTAGGCCAAAGTCACCTTTTGGCCCATTTTTGGGCATGACTATAACGGCACGGGTTGCCGATAAGACGCTCACCGATTCCAAAAGTGAATGCGTCTATGCGACCGACAGCATGTGAGCTTCCATAGGAGACCATCAAAAGTTGTCTAGGCCAAAGTGACTTTTGGCCCAAAATTGGGCCTACAGGAATGACTATAACGGCACGGTTTGCCGATAAGACGCTCACCGATTCCAAAAGTGAATGCGTCTATGCGACCGACAGCATGTGAGCTTCCATAGGAGACCATCAAAAGTTGTCTAGGCCAAAGTGACTTTTGGCCCAAAATTGGGCCTACAGGAATGACTATAACGGCACGGTTTGCCGATAAGACGGTCACCGATTCCAAAAGTGAATGTGTCTATGCGACCGACAGCATGTGAGCTTCCATAGGAGACCATCAAAAGTTGTCTAGGCCAAAGTCACCTTTTGGCCCATTTTTGGGCATGACTATAACGGCACGGGTTGCCGATAAGACGGTCACCGATTCCAAAAGGGAATGCGTCTATGCGACCGGCAGCATGTGAGCTTCCATAGGAGACCATCAAAAGTTGTCTAGGTCAAAGTGACTTTTGGCCCAAAATTGGGCCTACAGGAATGACTATAACGGCACGGTTTGCCGATAAGACGCTCACCGATTCCAAAAGTGAATGCGTCTATGCGACCGACAGCATGTGAGCTTCCATAGGAGACCATCAAAAGTTGTCTAGGCCAAAGTGACTTTTGGCCCAAAATTGGGCCTACAGGAATGACTATAACGGCACGGTTTGCCAATAAGACGGTCACCGATTCCAAAAGTGAATGCGTCTATGCGACCGACAGCATGTGAGCTTCCATAGGAGACCATCAAAAGTTGTCTAGGCCAAAGTCACCTTTTGGCCCATTTTTGGGCATGACTATAACGGCACGGGTTGCCGATAAGACGGTCACCGATTCCAAAAGGGAATGCGTCTATGCGACCGGCAGCATGTGAGCTTCCATAGGAGACCATCAAAAGTTGTCTAGGCCAAAGTGACTTTTGGCCCAAAATTGGGAGTACAGGAATGACTATAACGGCACGGTTTGCCGATAAGACGCTCACCGATTCCAAAAGTGAATGCGTCTATGCGACCGACAGCATGTGAGCTTCCATAGGAGACCATCAAAAGTTGTCTAGGCCAAAGTGACTTTTGGCCCAAAATTGGGCCTACAGGAATGACTATAACGGCACGGTTTGCCGATAAGACGGTCACCGATTCCAAAAGTGAATGCGTCTATGCGACCGACAGCATGTGAGCTTCCATAGGAGACCATCAAAAGTTGTCTAGGCCAAAGTCACCTTTTGGCCCATTTTTGGGCATGACTATAACGGCACGGG
This sequence comes from Gibbula magus, assembly GCA_936450465.1. NCBI lineage: Eukaryota > Metazoa > Mollusca > Gastropoda > Trochida > Trochidae > Gibbula > Gibbula magus. Next base: position 56,346 of record CAKZFU010000031.1, read on the forward strand.
TTGCCGATAAGACGGTCACCGATTCCAAAAGGGAATGCGTCTATGCGACCGGCAGCATGTGAGCTTCCATAGGAGACCATCAAAAGTTGTCTAGGCCAAAGTGACTTTTGGCCCAAAATTGGGCCTACAGGAATGACTATAACGGCACGGTTTGCCGATAAGACGCTCACCGATTCCAAAAGTGAATGCGTCTATGCGACCGACAGCATGTGAGCTTCCATAGGAGACCATCAAAAGTTGTCTAGGCCAAAGTGACTTTTGGCCCAAAATTGGGCCTACAGGAATGACTATAACGGCACGGTTTGCCGATAAGACGGTCACCGATTCCAAAAGTGAATGCGTCTATGCGACCGACAGCATGTGAGCTTCCATAGGAGACCATCAAAAGTTGTCTAGGCCAAAGTCACCTTTTGGCCCATTTTTGGGCATGACTATAACGGCACGGGTTGCCGATAAGACGGTCACCGATTCCAAAAGGGAATGCGTCTATGCGACCGGCAGCATGTGAGCTTCCATAGGAGACCATCAAAAGTTGTCTAGGCCAAAGTGACTTTTGGCCCAAAATTGGGCCTACAGGAATGACTATAACGGCACGGTTTGCCGATAAGACGCTCACCGATTCCAAAAGTGAATGCGTCTATGCGACCGACAGCATGTGAGCTTCCATAGGAGACCATCAAAAGTTGTCTAGGCCAAAGTGACTTTTGGCCCAAAATTGGGCCTACAGGAATGACTATAACGGCATGGTTTGCCGATAAGACGGTCACCGATTCCAAAAGTGAATGCGTCTATGCGACCGACAGCATGTGAGCTTCCATAGGAGACCATCAAAAGTTGTCTAGGCCAAAGTCACCTTTTGGCCCATTTTTGGGCATGACTATAACGGCACGGGTTGCCGATAAGACGGTCACCGATTCCAAAAGGGAATGCGTCTATGCGACCGGCAGCATGTGAGCTTCCATAGGAGACCATCAAAAGTTGTCTAGGCCAAAGTGACTTTTGGCCCAAAATTGGGCCTACAGGAATGACTATAACGGCACGGTTTGCCGATAAGACGCTCACCGATTCCAAAAGTGAATGCGTCTATGCGACCGACAGCATGTGAGCTTCCATAGGAGACCATCAAAAGTTGTCTAGGCCAAAGTGACTTTTGGCCCAAAATTGGGCCTACAGGAATGACTATAACGGCACGGTTTGCCGATAAGACGGTCACCGATTCCAAAAGTGAATGCGTCTATGCGACCGACAGCATGTGAGCTTCCATAGGAGACCATCAAAAGTTGTCTAGGCCAAAGTCACCTTTTGGCCCATTTTTGGGCATGACTATAACGGCACGGGTTGCCGATAAGACGGTCACCGATTCCAAAAGGGAATGCGTCTATGCGACCGGCAGCATGTGAGCTTCCATAGGAGACCATCAAAAGTTGTCTAGGCCAAAGTGACTTTTGGCCCAAAATTGGGCCTACAGGAATGACTATAACGGCACGGTTTGCCGATAAGACGCTCACCGATTCCAAAAGTGAATGCGTCTATGCGACCGACAGCATGTGAGCTTCCATAATAGACCATCAAAAGTTGTCTAGGCCAAAGTGACTTTTGGCCCAAAATTGGGCCTACAGGAATGACTATAACGGCACGGTTTGCCGATAAGACGGTCACCGATTCCAAAAGTGAATGCGTCTATGCGACCGACAGCATGTGAGCTTCCATAGGAGACCATCAAAAGTTGTCTAGGCCAAAGTCACCTTTTGGCCCATTTTTGGGCATGACTATAACGGCACGGGTTGCCGATAAGACGGTCACCGATTCCAAAAGGGAATGCGTCTATGCGACCGGCAGCATGTGAGCTTCCATAGGAGACCATCAAAAGTTGTCTAGGCCAAAGTGACTTTTGGCCCAAAATTGGGCCTACAGGAATGACTATAACGGCACGGTTTGCCGATAAGACGCTCACCGATTCCAAAAGTGAATGCGTCTATGCGACCGACAGCATGTGAGCTTCCATAGGAGACCATCAAAAGTTGTCTAGGCCAAAGTGACTTTTGGCCCAAAATTGGGCCTACAGGAATGACTATAACGGCACGGTTTGCCGATAAGACGGTCACCGATTCCAAAAGTGAATGCGTCTATGCGACCGACAGCATGTGAGCTTCCATAGGAGACCATCAAAAGTTGTCTAGGCCAAAGTCACCTTTTGGCCCATTTTTGGGCATGACTATAACGGCACGGGTTGCCGATAAGACGGTCACCGATTCCAAAAGTGAATGCGTCTAAGCGACCGGCAGCATGTGAGCTTCCATAGGAGACCATCAAAAGTTGTCTAGGCCAAAGTGACTTTTGGCCCAAAATTGGGCCTACAGGAATGACTATAACGGCACGGTTTGCCGATAAGACGCTCACCGATTCCAAAAGTGAATGCGTCTATGCGACCGACAGCATGTGAGCTTCCATAGGAGACCATCAAAAGTTGTCTAGGCCAAAGTGACTTTTGGCCCAAAATTGGGCCTACAGGAATGACTATAACGGCACGGTTTGCCGATAAGACGGTCACCGATTCCAAAAGTGAATGCGTCTATGCGACCGACAGCATGTGAGCTTCCATAGGAGACCATCAAAAGTTGTCTAGGCCAAAGTCACCTTTTGGCCCATTTTTGGGCATGACTATAACGGCACGGGTTGCCGATAAGACGGTCACCGATTCCAAAAGGGAATGCGTCTATGCGACCGGCAGCATGTGAGCTTCCATAGGAGACCATCAAAAGTTGTCTAGGCCAAAGTGACTTTTGGCCCAAAATTGGGCCTACAGGAATGACTATAACGGCACGGTTTGCCGATAAGACGGTCACCGATTCCAAAAGTGAATGCGTCTATGCGACCGCCAGCATGTGAGCTTCCATAGGAGACCATCAAAAGTTGTCTAGGCCAAAGTGACTTTTGGCCCAAAATTGGGCCTACAGGAATGACTATAACGGCACGGTTTGCCGATAAGACGGTCACCGATTCCAAAAGTGAATGCGTCTATGCGACCGACAGCATGTGAGCTTCCATAGGAGACCATCAAAAGTTGTCTAGGCCAAAGTCACCTTTTGGCCCATTTTTGGGCATGACTATAACGGCACGGGTTGCCGATAAGACGGTCACCGATTCCAAAAGGGAATGCGTCTATGCGACCGGCAGCATGTGAGCTTCCATAGGAGACCATCAAAAGTTGTCTAGGCCAAAGTGACTTTTGGCCCAAAATTGGGCCTACAGGAATGACTATAACGGCACGGTTTGCCGATAAGACGCTCACCGATTCCAAAAGTGAATGCGTCTATGCGACCGACAGCATGTGAGCTTCCATAGGAGACCATCAAAAGTTGTCTAGGCCAAAGTGACTTTTGGCCCAAAATTGGGCCTACAGGAATGACTATAACGGCACGGTTTGCCGATAAGACGGTCACCGATTCCAAAAGTGAATGCGTCTATGCGACCGACAGCATGTGAGCTTCCATAGGAGACCATCAAAAGTTGTCTAGGCCAAAGTCACCTTTTGGCCCATTTTTGGGCATGACTATAACGGCACGGGTTGCCGATAAGACGGTCACCGATTCCAAAAGGGAATGCGTCTATGCGACCGGCAGCATGTGAGCTTCCATAGGAGACCATCAAAAGTTGTCTAGGCCAAAGTGACTTTTGGCCCAAAATTGGGCCTACAGGAATGACTATAACGGCACGGTTTGCCGATAAGACGCTCACCGATTCCAAAAGTGAATGCGTCTATGCGACCGACAGCATGTGAGCTTCCATAGGAGACCATCAAAAGTTGTCTAGGCCAAAGTGACTTTTGGCCCAAAATTGGGCCTACAGGAATGACTATAACGGCACGGTTTGCCGATAAGACGGTCACCGATTCCAAAAGTGAATGCGTCTATGCGACCGACAGCATGTGAGCTTCCATAGGAGACCATCAAAAGTTGTCTAGGCCAAAGTCACCTTTTGGCCCATTTTTGGGCATGACTATAACGGCACGGGTTGCCGATAAGACGGTCACCGATTCCAAAAGGGAATGCGTCTATGCGACCGACAGCATGTGAGCTTCCATAGGAGACCATCAAAAGTTGTCTAGGCCAAAGTGACTTTTGGCCCAAAATTGGGCCTACAGGAATGACTATAACGGCACGGTTTGCCGATAAGACGGTCACCGATTCCAAAAGTGAATGCGTCTATGCGACCGACAGCATGTGAGCTTCCATAGGAGACCATCAAAAGTTGTCTAGGCCAAAGTCACCTTTTGGCCCATTTTTGGGCATGACTATAACGGCACGGGTTGCCGATAAGACGGTCACCGATTCCAAAAGGGAATGCGTCTATGCGACCGGCAGCATGTGAGCTTCCATAGGAGACCATCAAAAGTTGTCTAGGCCAAAGTGACTTTTGGCCCAAAATTGGGCCTACAGGAATGACTATAACGGCACGGTTTGCCGATAAGACGGTCACCGATTCCAAAAGTGAATGCGTCTATGCGACCGACAGCATGTGAGCTTCCATAGGAGACCATCAAAAGTTGTCTAGGCCAAAGTCACCTTTTGGCCCATTTTTGGGCATGACTATAACGGCACGGGTTGCCGATAAGACGGTCACCGATTCCAAAAGGGAATGCGTCTATGCGACCGGCAGCATGTGAGCTTCCATAGGAGACCATCAAAAGTTGTCTAGGCCAAAGTGACTTTTGGCCCAAAATTGGGCCTACAGGAATGACTATAACGGCACGGTTTGCCGATAAGACGCTCACCGATTCCAAAAGTGAATGCGTCTATGCGACCGACAGCATGTGAGCTTCCATAGGAGACCATCAAAAGTTGTCTAGGCCAAAGTGACTTTTGGCCCAAAATTGGGCCTACAGGAATGACTATAACGGCACGGTTTGCCGATAAGACGGTCACCGATTCCAAAAGTGAATGCGTCTATGCGACCGACAGCATGTGAGCTTCCATAGGAGACCATCAAAAGTTGTCTAGGCCAAAGTCACCTTTTGGCCCATTTTTGGGCATGACTATAACGGCACGGGTTGCCGATAAGACGGTCACCGATTCCAAAAGGGAATGCGTCTATGCGACCGGCAGCATGTGAGCTTCCATAGGAGACCATCAAAAGTTGTCTAGGCCAAAGTGACTTCTGGCCCAAAATTGGGCCTACAGGAATGACTATAACGGCACGGTTTGCCGATAAGACGCTCACCGATTCCAAAAGTGAATGCGTCTATGCGACCGACAGCATGTGAGCTTCCATAGGAGACCATCAAAAGTTGTCTAGGCCAAAGTGACTTTTGGCCCAAAATTGGGCCTACAGGAATGACTATAACGGCACGGTTTGCCGATAAGACGGTCACCGATTCCAAAAGTGAATGCGTCTATGCGACCGACAGCATGTGAGCTTCCATAGGAGACCATCAAAAGTTGTCTAGGCCAAAGTCACCTTTTGGCCCATTTTTGGGCATGACTATAACGGCACGGGTTGCCGATAAGACGGTCACCGATTCCAAAAGGGAATGCGTCTATGCGACCGGCAGCATGTGAGCTTCCATAGGAGACCATCAAAAGTTGTCTAGGCCAAAGTGACTTTTGGCCCAAAATTGGGCCTACAGGAATGACTATAACGGCACGGTTTGCCGATAAGACGCTCACCGATTCCAAAAGTGAATGCGTCTATGCGACCGACAGCATGTGAGCTTCCATAGGAGACCATCAAAAGTTGTCTAGGCCAAAGTGACTTTTGGCCCAAAATTGGGCCTACAGGAATGACTATAACGGCACGGTTTGCCGATAAGACGCTCACCGATTCCAAAAGTGAATGCGTCTATGCGACCGACAGCATGTGAGCTTCCATAGGAGACCATCAAAAGTTGTCTAGGCCAAAGTGACTTTTGGCCCAAAATTGGGCCTACAGGAATGACTATAACGGCACGGTTTGCCGATAAGACGGTCACCGATTCCAAAAGTGAATGCGTCTATGCGACCGACAGCATGTGAGCTTCCATAGGAGACCATCAAAAGTTGTCTAGGCCAAAGTCACCTTTTGGCCCATTTTTGGGCATGACTATAACGGCACGGGTTGCCGATAAGACGGTCACCGATTCCAAAAGGGAATGCGTCTATGCGACCGGCAGCATGTGAGCTTCCATAGGAGACCATCAAAAGTTGTCTAGGCCAAAGTGACTTTTGGCCCAAAATTGGGCCTACAGGAATGACTATAACGGCACGGTTTGCCGATAAGACGCTCACCGATTCCAAAAGTGAATGCGTCTATGCGACCGACAGCATGTGAGCTTCCAAAGGAGACCATCAAAAGTTGTCTAGGCCAAAGTGACTTTTGGCCCAAAATTGGGCCTACAGGAATGACTATAACGGCACGGTTTGCCGATAAGACGGTCACCGATTCCAAAAGTGAATGCGTCTATGCGACCGACAGCATGTGAGCTTCCATAGGAGACCATCAAAAGTTGTCTAGGCCAAAGTCACCTTTTGGCCCATTTTTGGGCATGACTATAACGGCACGGGTTGCCGATAAGACGGTCACCGATTCCAAAAGGGAATGCGTCTATGCGACCGGCAGCATGTGAGCTTCCATAGGAGACCATCAAAAGTTGTCTAGGCCAAAGTGACTTTTGGCCCAAAATTGGGCCTACAGGAATGACTATAACGGCACGGTTTGCCGATAAGACGGTCACCGATTCCAAAAGTGAATGCGTCTATGCGACCGACAGCATGTGAGCTTCCATAGGAGACCATCAAAAGTTGTCTAGGCCAAAGTCACCTTTTGGCCCATTTTTGGGCATGACTATAACGGCACGGGTTGCCGATAAGACGGTCACCGATTCCAAAAGGGAATGCGTCTATGCGACCGGCAGCATGTGAGCTTCCATAGGAGACCATCAAAAGTTGTCTAGGCCAAAGTGACTTTTGGCCCAAAATTGGGCCTACAGGAATGACTATAACGGCACGGTTTGCCGATAAGACGCTCACCGATTCCAAAAGTGAATGCGTCTATGCGACCGACAGCATGTGAGCTTCCATAGGAGACCATCAAAAGTTGTCTAGGCCAAAGTGACTTTTGGCCCAAAATTGGGCCTACAGGAATGACTATAACGGCACGGTTTGCCGATAAGACGCTCACCGATTCCAAAAGTGAATGCGTCTATGCGACCGACAGCATGTGAGCTTCCATAGGAGACCATCAAAAGTTGTCTAGGCCAAAGTGACTTTTGGCCCAAAATTGGGCCTACAGGAATGACTATAACGGCACGGTTTGCCGATAAGACGGTCACCGATTCCAAAAGTGAATGCGTCTATGCGACCGACAGCATGTGAGCTTCCATAGGAGACCATCAAAAGTTGTCTAGGCCAAAGTCACCTTTTGGCCCATTTTTGGGCATGACTATAACGGCACGGGTTGCCGATAAGACGGTCACCGATTCCAAAAGGGAATGCGTCTATGCGACCGGCAGCATGTGAGCTTCCATAGGAGACCATCAAAAGTTGTCTAGGCCAAAGTGACTTTTGGCCCAAAATTGGGCCTACAGGAATGACTATAACGGCACGGTTTGCCGATAAGACGCTCACCGATTCCAAAAGTGAATGCGTCTATGCGACCGACAGCATGTGAGCTTCCATAGGAGACCATCAAAAGTTGTCTAGGCCAAAGTGACTTTTGGCCCAAAATTGGGCCTACAGGAATGACTATAACGGCACGGTTTGCCGATAAGACGGTCACCGATTCCAAAAGTGAATGCGTCTATGCGACCGACAGCATGTGAGCTTCCATAGGAGACCATCAAAAGTTGTCTAGGCCAAAGTCACCTTTTGGCCCATTTTTGGGCATGACTATAACGGCACGGGTTGCCGATAAGACGGTCACCGATTCCAAAAGGGAATGCGTCTATGCGACCGGCAGCATGTGAGCTTCCATAGGAGACCATCAAAAGTTGTCTAGGCCAAAGTGACTTTTGGCCCAAAATTGGGCCTACAGGAATGACTATAACGGCACGGTTTGCCGATAAGACGCTCACCGATTCCAAAAGTGAATGCGTCTATGCGACCGACAGCATGTGAGCTTCCATAGGAGACCATCAAAAGTTGTCTAGGCCAAAGTGACTTTTGGCCCAAAATTGGGCCTACAGGAATGACTATAACGGCACGGTTTGCCGATAAGACGGTCACCGATTCCAAAAGTGAATGCGTCTATGCGACCGACAGCATGTGAGCTTCCATAGGAGACCATCAAAAGTTGTCTAGGCCAAAGTCACCTTTTGGCCCATTTTTGGGCATGACTATAACGGCACGGGTTGCCGATAAGACGGTCACCGATTCCAAAAGGGAATGCGTCTATGCGACCGGCAGCATGTGAGCTTCCATAGGAGACCATCAAAAGTTGTCTAGGCCAAAGTGACTTTTGGCCCAAAATTGGGCCTACAGGAATGACTATAACGGCACGGTTTGCCGATAAGACGCTCACCGATTCCAAAAGTGAATGCGTCTATGCGACCGACAGCATGTGAGCTTCCATAGGAGACCATCAAAAGTTGTCTAGGCCAAAGTGACTTTTGGCCCAAAATTGGGCCTACAGGAATGACTATAACGGCACGGTTTGCCGATAAGACGGTCACCGATTCCAAAAGTGAATGCGTCTATGCGACCGACAGCATGTGAGCTTCCATAGGAGACCATCAAAAGTTGTCTAGGCCAAAGTCACCTTTTGGCCCATTTTTGGGCATGACTATAACGGCACGGGTTGCCGATAAGACGGTCACCGATTCCAAAAGGGAATGCGTCTATGCGACCGGCAGCATGTGAGCTTCCATAGGAGACCATCAAAAGTTGTCTAGGCCAAAGTGACTTTTGGCCCAAAATTGGGCCTACAGGAATGACTATAACGGCACGGTTTGCCGATAAGACGGTCACCGATTCCAAAAGTGAATGCGTCTATGCGACCGACAGCATGTGAGCTTCCATAGGAGACCATCAAAAGTTGTCTAGGCCAAAGTGACTTTTGGCCCAAAATTGGGCCTACAGGAATGTCTATAACGGCACGGTTTGCCGATAAGACGGTCACCGATTCCAAAAGTGAATGTGTCTATGCGACCGACAGCATGTGAGCTTCCATAGGAGACCATCAAAAGTTGTCTAGGCCAAAGTCACCTTTTGGCCCATTTTTGGGCATGACTATAACGGCACGGGTTGCCGATAAGACGGTCACCGATTCCAAAAGGGAATGCCTCTATGCGACCGGCAGCATGTGAGCTTCCATAGGAGACCATCAAAAGTTGTCTAGGCCAAAGTGACTTTTGGCCCAAAATTGGGCCTACAGGAATGACTATAACGGCACGGTTTGCCGATAAGACGCTCACCGATTCCAAAAGTGAATGCGTCTATGCGACCGACAGCATGTGAGCTTCCATAGGAGACCATCAAAAGTTGTCTAGGCCAAAGTGACTTTTGGCCCAAAATTGGGCCTACAGGAATGACTATAACGGCACGGTTTGCCGATAAGACGGTCACCGATTCCAAAAGTGAATGCGTCTATGCGACCGACAGCATGTGAGCTTCCATAGGAGACCATCAAAAGTTGTCTAGGCCAAAGTCACCTTTTGGCCCATTTTTGGGCATGACTATAACGGCACGGGTTGCCGATAAGACGGTCACCGATTCCAAAAGGGAATGCGTCTATGCGACCGGCAGCATGTGAGCTTCCATAGGAGACCATCAAAAGTTGTCTAGGCCAAAGTGACTTTTGGCCCAAAATTGGGCCTACAGGAATGACTATAACGGCACGGTTTGCCGATAAGACGCTCACCGATTCCAAAAGTGAATGCGTCTATGCGACCGACAGCATGTGAGCTTCCATAGGAGACCATCAAAAGTTGTCTAGGCCAAAGTGACTTTTGGCCCAAAATTGGGCCTACAGGAATGACTATAACGGCACGGTTTGCCGATAAGACGGTCACCGATTCCAAAAGTGAATGCGTCTATGCGACCGACAGCATGTGAGCTTCCATAGGAGACCATCAAAAGTTGTCTAGGCCAAAGTGACTTTTGGCCCAAAATTGGGCCTACAGGAATGACTATAACGGCACGGTTTGCCGATAAGACGCTCACCGATTCCAAAAGTGAATGCGTCTATGCGACCGACAGCATGTGAGCTTCCATAGGAGACCATCAAAAGTTGTCTAGGCCAAAGTGACTTTTGGCCCAAAATTGGGCCTACAGGAATGACTATAACGGCACGGTTTGCCGATAAGACGGTCACCGATTCCAAAAGTGAATGCGTCTATGCGACCGACAGCATGTGAGCTTCCATAGTAGACCATCAAAAGTTGTCTAGGCCAAAGTCACCTTTTGGCCCATTTTTGGGCATGACTATAACGGCACGGGTTGCCGATAAGACGGTCACCGATTCCAAAAGGGAATGCGTCTATGCGACCGGCAGCATGTGAGCTTCCATAGGAGACCATCAAAAGTTGTCTAGGCCAAAGTGACTTTTGGCCCAAAATTGGGCCTACAGGAATGACTATAACGGCACGGTTTGCCGATAAGACGCTCACCGATTCCAAAAGTGAATGCGTCTATGCGACCGACAGCATGTGAGCTTCCATAGGAGACCATCAAAAGTTGTCTAGGCCAAAGTGACTTTTGGCCCAAAATTGGGCCTACAGGAATGACTATAACGGCACGGTTTGCCGATAAGACGGTCACCGATTCCAAAAGTGAATGCGTCTATGCGACCGACAGCATGTGAGCTTCCATAGGAGACCATCAAAAGTTGTCTAGGCCAAAGTCACCTTTTGGCCCATTTTTGGGCATGACTATAACGGCACGGGTTGCCGATAAGACGGTCACCGATTCCAAAAGGGAATGCGTCTATGCGACCGGCAGCATGTGAGCTTCCATAGGAGACCATCAAAAGTTGTCTAGGCCAAAGTGACTTTTGGCCCAAAATTGGGCCTACAGGAATGACTATAACGGCACGGGTTGCCGATAAGACGGTCACCGATTCCAAAAGGGAATGCGTCTATGCGACCGGCAGCATGTGAGCTTCCATAGGAGACCATCAAAAGTTGTCTAGGCCAAAGTGACTTTTGGCCCAAAATTGGGCCTACAGGAATGACTATAACGGCACGGTTTGCCGATAAGACGCTCACCGATTCCAAAAGTGAATGCGTCTATGCGACCGACAGCATGTGAGCTTCCATAGGAGACCATCAAAAGTTGTCTAGGCCAAAGTGACTTTTGGCCCAAAATTGGGCCTACAGGAATGACTATAACGGCACGGTTTGCCGATAAGACGGTCACCGATTCCAAAAGTGAATGCGTCTATGCGACCGACAGCATGTGAGCTTCCATAGGAGACCATCAAAAGTTGTCTAGGCCAAAGTCACCTTTTGGCCCATTTTTGGGCATGACTATAACGGCACGGGTTGCCGATAAGACGGTCACCGATTCCAAAAGGGAATGCGTCTATGCGACCGGCAGCATGTGAGCTTCCATAGGAGACCATCAAAAGTTGTCTAGGCCAAAGTGACTTTTGGCCCAAAATTGGGCCTACAGGAATGACTATAACGGCACGGTTTGCCGATAAGACGCTCACCGATTCCAAAAGTGAATGCGTCTATGCGACCGACAGCATGTGAGCTTCCATAGGAGACCATCAAAAGTTGTCTAGGCCAAAGTGACTTTTGGCCCAAAATTGGGCCTACAGGAATGACTATAACGGCACGGTTTGCCGATAAGACGGTCACCGATTCCAAAAGTGAATGCGTCTATGCGACCGACAGCATGTGAGCTTCCATAGGAGACCATCAAAAGTTGTCTAGGCCAAAGTCACCTTTTGGCCCATTTTTGGGCATGACTATAACGGCACGGGTTGCCGATAAGACGGTCACCGATTCCAAAAGGGAATGCGTCTATGCGACCGGCAGCATGTGAGCTTCCATAGGAGACCATCAAAAGTTGTCTAGGCCAAAGTGACTTTTGGCCCAAAATTGGGCCTACAGGAATGACTATAACGGCACGGTTTGCCGATAAGACGCTCACCGATTCCAAAAGTGAATGCGTCTATGCGACCGACAGCATGTGAGCTTCCATAGGAGACCATCAAAAGTTGTCTAGGCCAAAGTGACTTTTGGCCCAAAATTGGGCCTACAGGAATGACTATAACGGCACGGTTTGCCGATAAGACGGTCACCGATTCCAAAAGTGAATGCGTCTATGCGACCGACAGCATGTGAGCTTCCATAGGAGACCATCAAAAGTTGTCTAGGCCAAAGTCACCTTTTGGCCCATTTTTGGGCATGACTATAACGGCACGGGTTGCCGATAAGACGGTCACCGATTCCAAAAGGGAATGCGTCTATGCGACCGGCAGCATGTGAGCTTCCATAGGAGACCATCAAAAGTTGTCTAGGCCAAAGTGACTTTTGGCCCAAAATTGGGCCTACAGGAATGACTATAACGGCACGGTTTGCCGATAAGACGCTCACCGATTCCAAAAGTGAATGCGTCTATGCGACCGACAGCATGTGAGCTTCCATAGGAGACCATCAAAAGTTGTCTAGGCCAAAGTGACTTTTGGCCCAAAATTGGGCCTACAGGAATGACTATAACGGCACGGTTTGCCGATAAGACGGTCACCGATTCCAAAAGTGAATGCGTCTATGCGACCGACAGCATGTGAGCTTCCATAGGAGACCATCAAAAGTTGTCTAGGCCAAAGTCACCTTTTGGCCCATTTTTGGGCATGACTATAACGGCACGGGTTGCCGATAAGACGGTCACCGATTCCAAAAGGGAATGCGTCTATGCGACCGGCAGCATGTGAGCTTCCATAGGAGACCATCAAAAGTTGTCTAGGCCAAAGTGACTTTTGGCCCAAAATTGGGCCTACAGGAATGACTATAACGGCACGGTTTGCCGATAAGACGCTCACCGATTCCAAAAGTGAATGCGTCTATGCGACCGACAGCATGTGAGCTTCCATAGGAGACCATCAAAAGTTGTCTAGGCCAAAGTGACTTTTGGCCCAAAATTGGGCCTACAGGAATGACTATAACGGCACGGTTTGCCGATAAGACGGTCACCGATTCCAAAAGTGAATGCGTCTATGCGACCGACAGCATGTGAGCTTCCATAGGAGACCATCAAAAGTTGTCTAGGCCAAAGTCACCTTTTGGCCCATTTTTGGGCATGACTATAACGGCACGGGTTGCCGATAAGACGGTCACCGATTCCAAAAGGGAATGCGTCTATGCGACCGGCAGCATGTGAGCTTCCATAGGAGACCATCAAAAGTTGTCTAGGCCAAAGTGACTTTTGGCCCAAAATTGGGCCTACAGGAATGACTATAACGGCACGGTTTGCCGATAAGACGCTCACCGATTCCAAAAGTGAATGCGTCTATGCGACCGACAGCATGTGAGCTTCCATAGGAGACCATCAAAAGTTGTCTAGGCCAAAGTGACTTTTGGCCCAAAATTGGGCCTACAGGAATGACTATAACGGCACGGTTTGCCGATAAGACGGTCACCGATTCCAAAAGTGAATGCGTCTATGCGACCGACAGCATGTGAGCTTCCATAGGAGACCATCAAAAGTTGTCTAGGCCAAAGTCACCTTTTGGCCCATTTTTGGGCATGACTATAACGACACGGGTTGCCGATAAGACGGTCACCGATTCCAAAAGGGAATGCGTCTATGCGACCGGCAGCATGTGAGCTTCCATAGGAGACCATCAAAAGTTGTCTAGGCCAAAGTGACTTTTGGCCCAAAATTGGGCCTACAGGAATGACTATAACGGCACGGTTTGCCGATAAGACGCTCACCGATTCCAAAAGTGAATGCGTCTATGCGACCGACAGCATGTGAGCTTCCATAGGAGACCATCAAAAGTTGTCTAGGCCAAAGTGACTTTTGGCCCAAAATTGGGCCTACAGGAATGACTATAACGGCACGGTTTGCCGATAAGACGATCACCGATTCCAAAAGTGAATGCGTCTATGCGACCGACAGCATGTGAGCTTCCATAGGAGACCATCAAAAGTTGTCTAGGCCAAAGTCACCTTTTGGCCCATTTTTGGGCATGACTATAACGGCACGGGTTGCCGATAAGACGGTCACCGATTCCAAAAGGGAATGCGTCTATGCGACCGGCAGCATGTGAGCTTCCATAGGAGACCATCAAAAGTTGTCTAGGCCAAAGTGACTTTTGGCCCAAAATTGGGCCTACAGGAATGACTATAACGGCACGGTTTGCCGATAAGACGCTCACCGATTCCAAAAGTGAATGCGTCTATGCGACCGACAGCATGTGAGCTTCCATAGGAGACCATCAAAAGTTGTCTAGGCCAAAGTGACTTTTGGCCCAAAATTGGGCCTACAGGAATGACTATAACGGCACGGTTTGCCGATAAGACGGTCACCGATTCCAAAAGTGAATGCGTCTATGCGACCGACAGCATGTGAGCTTCCATAGGAGACCATCAAAAGTTGTCTAGGCCAAAGTCACCTTTTGGCCCATTTTTGGGCATGACTATAACGGCACGGGTTGCCGATAAGACGGTCACCGATTCCGAAAGGGAATGCGTCTATGCGACCGGCAGCATGTGAGCTTCCATAGGAGACCATCAAAAGTTGTCTAGGCCAAAGTGACTTTTGGCCCAAAATTGGGCCTACAGGAATGACTATAACGGCACGGTTTGCCGATAAGACGTTCACCGATTCCAAAAGTGAATGCGTCTATGCGACCGACAGCATGTGAGCTTCCATAGGAGACCATCAAAAGTTGTCTAGGCCAAAGTGACTTTTGGCCCAAAATTGGGCCAACAGGAATGACTATAACGGCACGGTTTGCCGATAAGACGGTCACCGATTCCAAAAGTGAATGCGTCTATGCGACCGACAGCATGTGAGCTTCCATAGGAGACCATCAAAAGTTGTCTAGGCCAAAGTCACCTTTTGGCCCATTTTTGGGCATGACTATAACGGCACGGGTTGCCGATAAGACGGTCACCGATTCCAAAAGGGAATGCGTCTATGCGACCGGCAGCATGTGAGCTTCCATAGGAGACCATCAAAAGTTGTCTAGGCCAAAGTGACTTTTGGCCCAAAATTGGGCCTACAGGAATGACTATAACGGCACGGTTTGCCGATAAGACGCTCACCGATTCCAAAAGTGAATGCGTCTATGCAACCGACAGCATGTGAGCTTCCATAGGAGACCATCAAAAGTTGTCTAGGCCAAAGTGACTTTTGGCCCAAAATTGGGCCTACAGGAATGACTATAACGGCACGGTTTGCCGATAAGACGGTCACCGATTCCAAAAGTGAATGCGTCTATGCGACCGACAGCATGTGAGCTTCCATAGGAGACCATCAAAAGTTGTCTAGGCCAAAGTCACCTTTTGGCCCATTTTTGGGCATGACTATAACGGCACGGGTTGCCGATAAGACGGTCACCGATTCCAAAAGGGAATGCGTCTATGCGACCGGCAGCATGTGAGCTTCCATAGGAGACCATCAAAAGTTGTCTAGGCCAAAGTGACTTTTGGCCCAAAATTGGGCCTACAGGAATGACTATAACGGCACGGTTTGCCGATAAGACGCTCACCGATTCCAAAAGTGAATGCGTCTATGCGACCGACAGCATGTGAGCTTCCATAGGAGACCATAAAAAGTTGTCTAGGCCAAAGTGACTTTTGGCCCAAAATTGGGCCTACAGGAATGACTATAACGGCACGGTTTGCCGATAAGACGGTCACCGATTCCAAAAGTGAATGCGTCTATGCGACCGACAGCATGTGAGCTTCCATAGGAGACCATCAAAAGTTGTCTAGGCCAAAGTCACCTTTTGGCCCATTTTTGGGCATGACTATAACGGCACGGGTTGCCGATAAGACGGTCACCGATTCCAAAAGGGAATGCGTCTATGCGACCGGCAGCATGTGAGCTTCCATAGGAGACCATCAAAAGTTGTCTAGGCCAAAGTGACTTTTGGCCCAAAATTGGGCCTACAGGAATGACTATAACGGCACGGTTTGCCGATAAGACGCTCACCGATTCCAAAAGTGAATGCGTCTATGCGACCGACAGCATGTGAGCTTCCATAGGAGACCATCAAAAGTTGTCTAGGCCAAAGTGACTTTTGGCCCAAAATTGGGCCTACAGGAATGACTATAACGGCACGGTTTGCCGATAAGACGGTCACCGATTCCAAAAGTGAATGCGTCTATGCGACCGACAGCATGCGAGCTTCCATAGGAGACCATCAAAAGTTGTCTAGGCCAAAGTCACCTTTTGGCCCATTTTTGGGCATGACTATAACGGCACGGGTTGCCGATAAGACGGTCACCGATTCCAAAAGGGAATGCGTCTATGCGACCGGCAGCATGTGAGCTTCCATAGGAGACCATCAAAAGTTGTCTAGGCCAAAGTGACTTTTGGCCCAAAATTGGGCCTACAGGAATGACTATAACGGCACGGTTTGCCGATAAGACGCTCACCGATTCCAAAAGTGAATGCGTCTATGCGACCGACAGCATGTGAGCTTCCATAGGAGACCATCAAAAGTTGTCTAGGCCAAAGTGACTTTTGGCCCAAAATTGGGCCTACAGGAATGACTATAACGGCACGGTTTGCCGATAAGACGCTCACCGATTCCAAAAGTGAATGCGTCTATGCGACCGACAGCATGTGAGCTTCCATAGGAGACCATCAAAAGTTGTCTAGGCCAAAGTGACTTTTGGCCCAAAATTGGGCCTACAGGAATGACTATAACGGCACGGTTTGCCGATAAGACGGTCACCGATTCCAAAAGTGAATGCGTCTATGCGACCGACAGCATGTGAGCTTCCATAGGAGACCATCAAAAGTTGTCTAGGCCAAAGTCACCTTTTGGCCCATTTTTGGGCATGACTATAACGGCACGGGTTGCCGATAAGACGGTCACCGATTCCAAAAGGGAATGCGTCTATGCGACCGGCAGCATGTGAGCTTCCATAGGAGACCATCAAAAGTTGTCTAGGCCAAAGTGACTTTTGGCCCAAAATTGGGCCTACAGGAATGACTATAACGGCACGGTTTGCCGATAAGACGCTCACCGATTCCAAAAGTGAATGCGTCTATGCGACCGACAGCATGTGAGCTTCCATAGGAGACCATCAAAAGTTGTCTAGGCCAAAGTGACTTTTGGCCCAAAATTGGGCCTACAGGAATGACTATAACGGCACGGTTTGCCGATAAGACGGTCACCGATTCCAAAAGTGAATGCGTCTATGCGACTGACAGCATGTGAGCTTCCATAGGAGACCATCAAAAGTTGTCTAGGCCAAAGTCACCTTTTGGCCCATTTTTGGGCATGACTATAACGGCACGGGTTGCCGATAAGACGGTCACCGATTCCAAAAGGGAATGCGTCTATGCGACCGGCAGCATGTGAGCTTCCATAGGAGACCATCAAAAGTTGTCTAGGCCAAAGTGACTTTTGGCCCAAAATTGGGCCTACAGGAATGACTATAACGGCACGGTTTGCCGATAAGACGCTCACCGATTCCAAAAGTGAATGCGTCTATGCGACCGACAGCATGTGAGCTTCCATAGGAGACCATCAAAAGTTGTCTAGGCCAAAGTGACTTTTGGCCCAAAATTGGGCCTACAGGAATGACTATAACGGCACGGTTTGCCGATAAGACGGTCACCGATTCCAAAAGTGAGTGCGTCTATGCGACCGACAGCATGTGAGCTTCCATAGGAGACCATCAAAAGTTGTCTAGGCCAAAGTCACCTTTTGGCCCATTTTTGGGCATGACTATAACGGCACGGGTTGCCGATAAGACGGTCACCGATTCCAAAAGGGAATGCGTCTATGCGACCGGCAGCATGTGAGCTTCCATAGGAGACCATCAAAAGTTGTCTAGGCCAAAGTGACTTTTGGCCCAAAATTGGGCCTACAGGAATGACTATAACGGCACGGTTTGCCGATAAGACGGTCACCGATTACAAAAGTGAATGCGTCTATGCGACCGACAGCATGTGAGCTTCCATAGGAGACCATCAAAAGTTGTCTAGGCCAAAGTGACTTTTGGCCCAAAATTTGGCCTACAGGAATGACTATAACGGCACGGTTTGCCGATAAGACGGTCACCGATTCCAAAAGTGAATGCGTCTATGCGACCGACAGCATGTGAGCTTCCATAGGAGACCATCAAAAGTTGTCTAGGCCAAAGTCACCTTTTGGCCCATTTTTGGGCATGACTATAACGGCACGGGTTGCCGATAAGACGGTCACCGATTCCAAAAGGGAATGCGTCTATGCGACCGGCAGCATGTGAGCTTCCATAGGAGACCATCAAAAGTTGTCTAGGCCAAAGTGACTTTTGGCCCAAAATTGGGCCTACAGGAATGACTATAACGGCACGGTTTGCCGATAAGACGCTCACCGATTCCAAAAGTGAATGCGTCTATGCGACCGACAGCATGTGAGCTTCCATAGGAGACCATCAAAAGTTGTCTAGGCCAAAGTCACCTTTTGGCCCATTTTTGGGCATGACTATAACGGCACGGGTTGCCGATAAGACGGTCACCGATTCCAAAAGGGAATGCGTCTATGCGACCGGCAGCATGTGAGCTTCCATAGGAGACCATCAAAAGTTGTCTAGGCCAAAGTGACTTTTGGCCCAAAATTGGGCCTACAGGAATGACTATAACGGCACGGTTTGCCGATAAGACGCTCACCGATTCCAAAAGTGAATGCGTCTATGCGACCGACAGCATGTGAGCTTCCATAGGAGACCATCAAAAGTTGTCTAGGCCAAAGTGACTTTTGGCCCAAAATTGGGCCTACAGGAATGACTATAACGGCACGGTTTGCCGATAAGACGGTCACCGATTCCAAAAGTGAATGCGTCTATGCGACCGACAGCATGTGAGCTTCCATAGGAGACCATCAAAAGTTGTCTAGGCCAAAGTGACTTTTGGCCCAAAATTGGGCCTACAGGAATGACTATAACGGCACGGTTTGCCGATAAGACGCTCACCGATTCCAAAAGTGAATGCGTCTATGCGACCGACAGCATGTGAGCTTCCATAGGAGACCATCAAAAGTTGTCTAGGCCAAAGTGACTTTTGGCCCAAAATTGGGCCTACAGGAATGACTATAACGGCACGGTTTGCCGATAAGACGGTCACCGATTCCAAAAGTGAATGCGTCTATGCGACCGACAGCATGTGAGCTTCCATAGTAGACCATCAAAAGTTGTCTAGGCCAAATTCTCCTTTTGGCCCATTTTTGGGCATGACTATAACGGCACGGGTTGCCGATAAGACGGTCACCGATTCCAAAAGGGAATGCGTCTATGCGACCGGCAGCATGTGAGCTTCCATAGGAGACCATCAAAAGTTGTCTAGGCCAAAGTGACTTTTGGCCCAAAATTGGGCCTACAGGAATGACTATAACGGCACAGTTTGCCGATAAGACGCTCACCGATTCCAAAAGTGAATGCGTCTATGCGACCGACAGCATGTGAGCTTCCATAGGAGACCATCAAAAGTTGTCTAGGCCAAAGTGACTTTTGGCCCAAAATTGGGCCTACAGGAATGACTATAACGGCACGGTTTGCCGATAAGACGGTCACCGATTCCAAAAGTGAATGCGTCTATGCGACCGACAGCATGTGAGCTTCCATAGGAGACCATCAAAAGTTGTCTAGGCCAAAGTCACCTTTTGGCCCATTTTTGGGCATGACTATAACGGCACGGGTTGCCGATAAGACGGTCACCGATTCCAAAAGGGAATGCGTCTATGCGACCGGCAGCATGTGAGCTTCCATAGGAGACCATCAAAAGTTGTCTAGGCCAAAGTGACTTTTGGCCCAAAATTGGGCCTACTGGAATGACTATAACGGCACGGGTTGCCGATAAGACGGTCACCGATTCCAAAAGGGAATGCGTCTATGCGACCGGCAGCATGTGAGCTTCCATAGGAGACCATCAAAAGTTGTCTAGGCCAAAGTGACTTTTGGCCCAAAATTGGGCCTACAGGAATGACTATAACGGCACGGTTTGCCGATAAGACGCTCACCGATTCCAAAAGTGAATGCGTCTATGCGACCGACAGCATGTGAGCTTCCATAGGAGACCATCAAAAGTTGTCTAGGCCAAAGTGACTTTTGGCCCAAAATTGGGCCTACAGGAATGACTATAACGGCACGGTTTGCCGATAAGACAGTCACCGATTCCAAAAGTGAATGCGTCTATGCGACCGACAGCATGTGAGCTTCCATAGGAGACCATCAAAAGTTGTCTAGGCCAAAGTCACCTTTTGGCCCATTTTTGGGCATGACTATAACGGCACGGGTTGCCGATAAGACGGTCACCGATTCCAAAAGGGAATGCGTCTATGCGACCGGCAGCATGTGAGCTTCCATAGGAGACCATCAAAAGTTGTATAGGCCAAAGTGACTTTTGGCCCAAAATTGGGCCTACAGGAATGACTATAACGGCACGGTTTGCCGATAAGACGGTCACCGATTCCAAAAGTGAATGCGTCTATGCGACCGACAGCATGTGAGCTTCCATAGTAGACCATCAAAAGTTGTCTAGGCCAAAGTCACCTTTTGGCCCATTTTTGGGCATGACTATAACGGCACGGGTTGCCGATAAGACGGTCACCGATTCCAAAAGGGAATGCGTCTATGCGACCGGCAGCATGTGAGCTTCCATAGGAGACCATCAAAAGTTGTCTAGGCCAAAGTGACTTTTGGCCCAAAATTGGGCCTACAGGAATGACTATAACGGCACAGTTTGCCGATAAGACGCTCACCGATTCCAAAAGTGAATGCGTCTATGCGACCGACAGCATGTGAGCTTCCATAGGAGACCATCAAAAGTTGTCTAGGCCAAAGTGACTTTTGGCCCAAAATTGGGCCTACAGGAATGACTATAACGGCACGGTTTGCCGATAAGACGGTCACCGATTCCAAAAGTGAATGCGTCTATGCGACCGACAGCATGTGAGCTTCCATAGGAGACCATCAAAAGTTGTCTAGGCCAAAGTCACCTTTTGGCCCATTTTTGGGCATGACTATAACGGCACGGGTTGCCGATAAGACGGTCACCGATTCCAAAAGGGAATGCGTCTATGCGACCGGCAGCATGTGAGCTTCCATAGGAGACCATCAAAAGTTGTCTAGGCCAAAGTGACTTTTGGCCCAAAATTGGGCCTACAGGAATGACTATAACGGCACGGGTTGCCGATAAGACGGTCACCGATTCCAAAAGGGAATGCGTCTATGCGACCGGCAGCATGTGAGCTTCCATAGGAGACCATCAAAAGTTGTCTAGGCCAAAGTGACTTTTGGCCCAAAATTGGGCCTACAGGAATGACTATAACGGCACGGTTTGCCGATAAGACGCTCACCGATTCCAAAAGTGAATGCGTCTATGCGACCGACAGCATGTGAGCTTCCATAGGAGACCATCAAAAGTTGTCTAGGCCAAAGTGACTTTTGGCCCAAAATTGGGCCTACAGGAATGACTATAACGGCACGGTTTGCCGATAAGACAGTCACCGATTCCAAAAGTGAATGCGTCTATGCGACCGACAGCATGTGAGCTTCCATAGGAGACCATCAAAAGTTGTCTAGGCCAAAGTCACCTTTTGGCCCATTTTTGGGCATGACTATAACGGCACGGGTTGCCGATAAGACGGTCACCGATTCCAAAAGGGAATGCGTCTATGCGACCGGCAGCATGTGAGCTTCCATAGGAGACCATCAAAAGTTGTCTAGGCCAAAGTGACTTTTGGCCCAAAATTGGGCCTACAGGAATGACTATAACGGCACGGTTTGCCGATAAGACGCTCACCGATTCCAAAAGTGAATGCGTCTATGCGACCGACAGCATGTGAGCTTCCATAGGAGACCATCAAAAGTTGTCTAGGCCAAAGTGACTTTTGGCCCAAAATTGGGCCTACAGGAATGACTATAACGGCACGGTTTGCCGATAAGACGGTCACCGATTCCAAAAGTGAATGCGTCTATGCGACCGACAGCATGTGAGCTTCCATAGGAGACCATCAAAAGTTGTCTAGGCCAAAGTCACCTTTTGGCCCATTTTTGGGCATGACTATAACGGCACGGGTTGCCGATAAGACGGTCACCGATTCCAAAAGGGAATGCGTCTATGCGACCGGCAGCATGTGAGCTTCCATAGGAGACCATCAAAAGTTGTCTAGGCCAAAGTGACTTTTGGCCCAAAATTGGGCCTACAGGAATGACTATAACGGCACGGTTTGCCGATAAGACGCTCACCGATTCCAAAAGTGAATGCGTCTATGCGACCGACAGCATGTGAGCTTCCATAGGAGACCATCAAAAGTTGTCTAGGCCAAAGTGACTTTTGGCCCAAAATTGGGCCTACAGGAATGACTATAACGGCACGGTTTGCCGATAAGACGGTCACCGATTCCAAAAGTGAATGCGTCTATGCGACCGACAGCATGTGAGCTTCCATAGGAGACCATCAAAAGTTGTCTAGGCCAAAGTCACCTTTTGGCCCATTTTTGGGCATGACTATAACGGCACGGGTTGCCGATAAGACGGTCACCGATTCCAAAAGGGAATGCGTCTATGCGACCGGCAGCATGTGAGCTTCCATAGGAGACCATCAAAAGTTGTCTAGGCCAAAGTGACTTTTGGCCCAAAATTGGGCCTACAGGAATGACTATAACGGCACGGTTTGCCGATAAGACGCTCACCGATTCCAAAAGTGAATGCGTCTATGCGACCGACAGCATGTGAGCTTCCATAGGAGACCATCAAAAGTTGTCTAGGCCAAAGTGACTTTTGGCCCAAAATTGGGCCTACAGGAATGACTATAACGGCACGGTTTGCCGATAAGACGCTCACCGATTCCAAAAGTGAATGCGTCTATGCGACCGACAGCATGTGAGCTTCCATAGGAGACCATCAAAAGTTGTCTAGGCCAAAGTCACCTTTTGGCCCATTTTTGGGCATGACTATAACGGCACGGGTTGCCGATAAGACGGTCACCGATTCCAAAAGGGAATGCGTCTATGCGACCGGCAGCATGTGAGCTTCCATAGGAGACCATCAAAAGTTGTCTAGGCCAAAGTGACTTTTGGCCCAAAATTGGGCCTACAGGAATGACTATAACGGCACGGTTTGCCGATAAGACGCTCACCGATTCCAAAAGTGAATGCGTCTATGCGACCGACAGCATGTGAGCTTCCATAGGAGACCATCAAAAGTTGTCTAGGCCAAAGTGACTTTTGGCCCAAAATTGGGCCTACAGGAATGACTATAACGGCACGGTTTGCCGATAAGACGGTCACCGATTCCAAAAGTGAATGCGTCTATGCGACCGACAGCATGTGAGCTTCCATAGGAGACCATCAAAAGTTGTCTAGGCCAAAGTCACCTTTTGGCCCATTTTTGGGCATGACTATAACGGCACGGGTTGCCGATAAGACGGTCACCGATTCCAAAAGGGAATGCGTCTATGCGACCGGCAGCATGTGAGCTTCCATAGGAGACCATCAAAAGTTGTCTAGGCCAAAGTGACTTTTGGCCCAAAATTGGGCCTACAGGAATGACTATAACGGCACGGTTTGCCGATAAGACGCTCACCGATTCCAAAAGTGAATGCGTCTATGCGACCGACAGCATGTGAGCTTCCATAGGAGACCATCAAAAGTTGTCTAGGCCAAAGTGACTTTTGGCCCAAAATTGGGCCTACAGGAATGACTATAACGGCACGGTTTGCCGATAAGACGGTCACCGATTCCAAAAGTGAATGCGTCTATGCGACCGACAGCATGTGAGCTTCCATAGGAGACCATCAAAAGTTGTCTAGGCCAAAGTCACCTTTTGGCCCATTTTTGGGCATGACTATAACGGCACGGGTTGCCGATAAGACGGTCACCGATTCCAAAAGGGAATGCGTCTATGCGACCGGCAGCATGTGAGCTTCCATAGGAGACCATCAAAAGTTGTCTAGGCCAAAGTGACTTTTGGCCCAAAATTGGGCCTACAGGAATGACTATAACGGCACGGTTTGCCGATAAGACGGTCACCGATTCCAAAAGTGAATGCGTCTATGCGACCGACAGCATGTGAGCTTCCATAGGAGACCATCAAAAGTTGTCTAGGCCAAAGTCACCTTTTGGCCCATTTTTGGGCATGACTATAACGGCACGGGTTGCCGATAAGACGGTCACCGATTCCAAAAGGGAATGCGTCTATGCGACCGGCAGCATGTGAGCTTCCATAGGAGACCATCAAAAGTTGTCTAGGCCAAAGTGACTTTTGGCCCAAAATTGGGCCTACAGGAATGACTATAACGGCACGGTTTGCCGATAAGACGCTCACCGATTCCAAAAGTGAATGCGTCTATGCGACCGACAGCATGTGAGCTTCCATAGGAGACCATCAAAAGTTGTCTAGGCCAAAGTGACTTTTGGCCCAAAATTGGGCCTACAGGAATGACTATAACGGCACGGTTTGCCGATAAGACGGTCACCGATTCCAAAAGTGAATGCGTCTATGCGACCGACAGCATGTGAGCTTCCATAGGAGACCATCAAAAGTTGTCTAGGCCAAAGTCACCTTTTGGCCCATTTTTGGGCATGACTATAACGGCACGGTTTGCCGATAAGACGCTCACCGATTCCAAAAGTGAATGCGTCTATGCGACCGACAGCATGTGAGCTTCCATAGGAGACCATCAAAAGTTGTCTAGGCCAAAGTGACTTTTGGCCCAAAATTGGGCCTACAGGAATGACTATAACGGCACGGTTTGCCGATAAGACGGTCACTGATTCCAAAAGTGAATGCGTCTATGCGACCGACAGCATGTGAGCTTCCATAGGAGACCATCAAAAGTTGTCTAGGCCAAAGTCACCTTTTGGCCCATTTTTGGGCATGACTATAACGGCACGGGTTGCCGATAAGACGGTCACCGATTCCAAAAGGGAATGCGTCTATGCGACCGGCAGCATGTGAGCTTCCATAGGAGACCATCAAAAGTTGTCTAGGCCAAAGTGACTTTTGGCCCAAAATTGGGCCTACAGGAATGACTATAACGGCACGGTTTGCCGATAAGACGCTCACCGATTCCAAAAGTGAATGCGTCTATGCGACCGACAGCATGTGAGCATCCATAGGAGACCATCAAAAGTTGTCTAGGCCAAAGTGACTTTTGGCCCAAAATTGGGCCTACAGGAATGACTATAACGGCACGGTTTGCCGATAAGACGGTCACCGATTCCAAAAGTGAATGCGTCTATGCGACCGACAGCATGTGAGCTTCCATAGGAGACCATCAAAAGTTGTCTAGGCCAAAGTCACCTTTTGGCCCATTTTTGGGCATGACTATAACGGCACGGGTTGCCGATAAGACGGTCACCGATTCCAAAAGGGAATGCGTCTATGCGACCGGCAGCATGTGAGCTTCCATAGGAGACCATCAAAAGTTGTCTAGGCCAAAGTGACTTTTGGCCCAAAATTGGGCCTACAGGAATGACTATAACGGCACGGTTTGCCGATAAGACGCTCACCGATTCCAAAAGTGAATGCGTCTATGCGACCGACAGCATGTGAGCTTCCATAGGAGACCATCAAAAGTTGTCTAGGCCAAAGTGACTTTTGGCCCAAAATTGGGCCTACAGGAATGACTATAACGGCACGGTTTGCCGATAAGACGGTCACCGATTCCAAAAGTGAATGCGTCTATGCGAACGACAGCATGTGAGCTTCCATAGGAGACCATCAAAAGTTGTCTAGGCCAAAGTCACCTTTTGGCCCATTTTTGGGCATGACTATAACGGCACGGGTTGCCGATAAGACGGTCACCGATTCCAAAAGGGAATGCGTCTATGCGACCGGCAGCATGTGAGCTTCCATAGGAGACCATCAAAAGTTGTCTAGGCCAAAGTGACTTTTGGCCCAAAATTGGGCCTACAGGAATGACTATAACGGCACGGTTTGCCGATAAGACGCTCACCGATTCCAAAAGTGAATGCGTCTATGCGACCGACAGCATGTGAGCTTCCATAGGAGACCATCAAAAGTTGTCTAGGCCAAAGTGACTTTTGGCCCAAAATTGGGCCTACAGGAATGACTATAACGGCACGGTTTGCCGATAAGACGGTCACTGATTCCAAAAGTGAATGCGTCTATGCGACCGACAGCATGTGAGCTTCCATAGGAGACCATCAAAAGTTGTCTAGGCCAAAGTCACCTTTTGGCCCATTTTTGGGCATGACTATAACGGCACGGGTTGCCGATAAGACGGTCACCGATTCCAAAAGGGAATGCGTCTATGCGACCGGCAGCATGTGAGCTTCCATAGGAGACCATCAAAAGTTGTCTAGGCCAAAGTGACTTTTGGCCCAAAATTGGGCCTACAGGAATGACTATAACGGCACGGTTTGCCGATAAGACGCTCACCGATTCCAAAAGTGAATGCGTCTATGCGACCGACAGCATGTGAGCTTCCATAGGAGACCATCAAAAGTTGTCTAGGCCAAAGTGACTTTTGGCCCAAAATTGGGCCTACAGGAATGACTATAACGGCACGGTTTGCCGATAAGACGGTCACCGATTCCAAAAGTGAATGCGTCTATGCGACCGACAGCATGTGAGCTTCCATAGGAGACCATCAAAAGTTGTCTAGGCCAAAGTCACCTTTTGGCCCATTTTTGGGCATGACTATAACGGCACGGGTTGCCGATAAGACGGTCACCGATTCCAAAAGGGAATGCGTCTATGCGACCGGCAGCATGTGAGCTTCCATAGGAGACCATCAAAAGTTGTCTAGGCCAAAGTGACTTTTGGCCCAAAATTGGGCCTACAGGAATGACTATAACGGCACGGTTTGCCGATAAGACGGTCACCGATTCCAAAAGTGAATGCGTCTATGCGACCGACAGCATGTGAGCTTCCATAGGAGACCATCAAAAGTTGTCTAGGCCAAAGTCACCTTTTGGCCCATTTTTGGGCATGACTATAACGGCACGGGTTGCCGATAAGACGGTCACCGATTCCAAAAGGGAATGCGTCTATGCGACCGGCAGCATGTGAGCTTCCATAGGAGACCATCAAAAGTTGTCTAGGCCAAAGTGACTTTTGGCCCAAAATTGGGCCTACAGGAATGACTATAACGGCACGGTTTGCCGATAAGACGCTCACCGATTCCAAAAGTGAATGCGTCTATGCGACCGACAGCATGTGAGCTTCCATAGGAGACCATCAAAAGTTGTCTAGGCCAAAGTGACTTTTGGCCCAAAATTGGGCCTACAGGAATGACTATAACGGCACGGTTTGCCGATAAGACGGTCACCGATTCCAAAAGTGAATGCGTCTATGCGAACGACAGCATGTGAGCTTCCATAGGAGACCATCAAAAGTTGTCTAGGCCAAAGTCACCTTTTGGCCCATTTTTGGGCATGACTATAACGGCACGGGTTGCCGATAAGACGGTCACCGATTCCAAAAGGGAATGCGTCTATGCGACCGGCAGCATGTGAGCTTCCATAGGAGACCATCAAAAGTTGTCTAGGCCAAAGTGACTTTTGGCCCAAAATTGGGCCTACAGGAATGACTATAACGGCACGGTTTGCCGATAAGACGCTCACCGATTCCAAAAGTGAATGCGTCTATGCGACCGACAGCATGTGAGCTTCCATAGGAGACCATCAAAAGTTGTCTAGGCCAAAGTGACTTTTGGCCCAAAATTTGGCCTACAGGAATGACTATAACGGCACGGTTTGCCGATAAGACGGTCACCGATTCCAAAAGTGAATGCGTCTATGCGACCGACAGCATGTGAGCTTCCATAGGAGACCATCAAAAGTTGTCTAGGCCAAAGTCACCTTTTGGCCCATTTTTGGGCATGACTATAACGGCACGGGTTGCCGATAAGACGGTCACCGATTCCAAAAGGGAATGCGTCTATGCGACCGG
Organism: Gibbula magus; assembly: GCA_936450465.1. NCBI lineage: Eukaryota > Metazoa > Mollusca > Gastropoda > Trochida > Trochidae > Gibbula > Gibbula magus. Next base: position 84,352 of record CAKZFU010000031.1, read on the forward strand.
CAGCATGTGAGCTTCCATAGGAGACCATCAAAAGTTGTCTAGGCCAAAGTGACTTTTGGCCCAAAATTGGGCCTACAGGAATGACTATAACGGCACGGTTTGCCGATAAGACGCTCACCGATTCCAAAAGTGAATGCGTCTATGCGACCGACAGCATGTGAGCTTCCATAGGAGACCATCAAAAGTTGTCTAGGCCAAAGTGACTTTTGGCCCAAAATTGGGCCTACAGGAATGACTATAACGGCACGGTTTGCCGATAAGACGGTCACCGATTCCAAAAGTGAATGCGTCTATGCGACCGACAGCATGTGAGCTTCCATAGGAGACCATCAAAAGTTGTCTAGGCCAAAGTCACCTTTTGGCCCATTTTTGGGCATGACTATAACGGCACGGGTTGCCGATAAGACGGTCACCGATTCCAAAAGGGAATGCGTCTATGCGACCGTCAGCATGTGAGCTTCCATAGGAGACCATCAAAAGTTGTCTAGGCCAAAGTGACTTTTGGCCCAAAATTGGGCCTACAGGAATGACTATAACGGCACGGTTTGCCGATAAGACGCTCACCGATTCCAAAAGTGAATGCGTCTATGCGACCGACAGCATGTGAGCTTCCATAGGAGACCATCAAAAGTTGTCTAGGCCAAAGTGACTTTTGGCCCAAAATTGGGCCTACAGGAATGACTATAACGGCACGGTTTGCCGATAAGACGGTCACCGATTCCAAAAGTGAATGCGTCTATGCGACCGACAGCATGTGAGCTTCCATAGGAGACCATCAAAAGTTGTCTAGGCCAAAGTCACCTTTTGGCCCATTTTTGGGCATGACTATAACGGCACGGGTTGCCGATAAGACGGTCACCGATTCCAAAAGGGAATGCGTCTATGCGACCGGCAGCATGTGAGTTTCCATAGGAGACCATCAAAAGTTGTCTAGGCCAAAGTGACTTTTGGCCCAAAATTGGGCCTACAGGAATGACTATAACGGCACGGTTTGCCGATAAGACCGTCACCGATTCCAAAAGTGAATGCGTCTATGCGACCGACAGCATGTGAGCTTCCATAGGAGACCATCAAAAGTTGTCTAGGCCAAAGTCACCTTTTGGCCCATTTTTGGGCATGACTATAACGGCACGGGTTGCCGATAAGACGGTCACCGATTCCAAAAGGGAATGCGTCTATGCGACCGGCAGCATGTGAGCTTCCATAGGAGACCATCAAAAGTTGTCTAGGCCAAAGTGACTTTTGGCCCAAAATTGGGCCTACAGGAATGACTATAACGGCACGGTTTGCCGATAAGACGCTCACCGATTCCAAAAGTGAATGCGTCTATGCGACCGACAGCATGTGAGCTTCCATAGGAGACCATCAAAAGTTGTCTAGGCCAAAGTGACTTTTGGCCCAAAATTGGGCCTACAGGAATGACTATAACGGCACGGTTTGCCGATAAGACGGTCACCGATTCCAAAAGTGAATGCGTCTATGCGACCGACAGCATGTGAGCTTCCATAGGAGACCATCAAAAGTTGTCTAGGCCAAAGTCACCTTTTGGCCCATTTTTGGGCATGACTATAACGGCACGGGTTGCCGATAAGACGGTCACCGATTCCAAAAGGGAATGCGTCTATGCGACCGGCAGCATGTGAGCTTCCATAGGAGACCATCAAAAGTTGTCTAGGCCAAAGTGACTTTTGGCCCAAAATTGGGCCTACAGGAATGACTATAACGGCACGGTTTGCCGATAAGACGCTCACCGATTCCAAAAGTGAATGCGTCTATGCGACCGACAGCATGTGAGCTTCCATAGGAGACCATCAAAAGTTGTCTAGGCCAAAGAGACTTTTTGCCCAAAATTGGGCCTACAGGAATGACTATAACGGCACGGTTTGCCGATAAGACGGTCACCGATTCCAAAAGTGAATGCGTCTATGCGACCGACAGCATGTGAGCTTCCATAGGAGACCATCAAAAGTTGTCTAGGCCAAAGTCACCTTTTGGCCCATTTTTGGGCATGAATATAACGGCACGGGTTGCCGATAAGACGGTCACCGATTCCAAAAGGGAATGCGTCTATGCGACCGGCAGCATGTGAGCTTCCATAGGAGACCATCAAAAGTTGTCTAGGCCAAAGTGACTTTTGGCCCAAAATTGGGCCTACAGGAATGACTATAACGGCACGGTTTGCCGATAAGACGCTCACCGATTCCAAAAGTGAATGCGTCTATGCGACCGACAGCATGTGAGCTTCCATAGGAGACCATCAAAAGTTGTCTAGGCCAAAGTGACTTTTGGCCCAAAATTGGGCCTACAGGAATGACTATAACGGCACGGTTTGCCGATAAGACGGTCACCGATTCCAAAAGTGAATGCGTCTATGCGACCGACAGCATGTGAGCTTCCATAGGAGACCATCAAAAGTTGTCTAGGCCAAAGTCACCTTTTGGCCCATTTTTGGGCATGACTATAACGGCACGGGTTGCCGATAAGACGGTCACCGATTCCAAAAGGGAATGCGTCTATGCGACCGGCAGCATGTGAGCTTCCATAGGAGACCATCAAAAGTTGTCTAGGCCAAAGTGACTTTTGGCCCAAAATTGGGCCTACAGGAATGACTATAACGGCACGGTTTGCCGATAAGACGCTCACCGATTCCAAAAGTGAGTGCGTCTATGCGACCGACAGCATGTGAGCTTCCATAGGAGACCATCAAAAGTTGTCTAGGCCAAAGTGACATTTTGCCCAAAATTGGGCCTACAGGAATGACTATAACGGCACGGTTTGCCGATAAGACGGTCACCGATTCCAAAAGTGAATGCGTCTATGCGAACGACAGCATGTGAGCTTCCATAGGAGACCATCAAAAGTTGTCTAGGCCAAAGTCACCTTTTGGCCCATTTTTGGGCATGACTATAACGGCACGGGTTGCCGATAAGACGGTCACCGATTCCAAAAGGGAATGCGTCTATGCGACCGGCAGCATGTGAGCTTCCATAGGAGACCATCAAAAGTTGTCTAGGCCAAAGTGACTTTTGGCCCAAAATTGGGCCTACAGGAATGACTATAACGGCACGGTTTGCCGATAAGACGCTCACCGATTCCAAAAGTGAATGCGTCTATGCGACCGACAGCATGTGAGCTTCCATAGGAGACCATCAAAAGTTGTCTAGGCCAAAGTGACTTTTGGCCCAAAATTTGGCCTACAGGAATGACTATAACGGCACGGTTTGCCGATAAGACGGTCACCGATTCCAAAAGTGAATGCGTCTATGCGACCGACAGCATGTGAGCTTCCATAGGAGACCATCAAAAGTTGTCTAGGCCAAAGTCACCTTTTGGCCCATTTTTGGGCATGACTATAACGGCACGGGTTGCCGATAAGACGGTCACCGATTCCAAAAGGGAATGCGTCTATGCGACCGGCAGCATGTGAGCTTCCATAGGAGACCATCAAAAGTTGTCTAGGCCAAAGTGACTTTTGGCCCAAAATTGGGCCTACAGGAATGACTATAACGGCACGGTTTGCCGATAAGACGCTCACCGATTCCAAAAGTGAATGCGTCTATGCGACCGACAGCATGTGAGCTTCCATAGGAGACCATCAAAAGTTGTCTAGGCCAAAGAGACTTTTGGCCCAAAATTGGGCCTACAGGAATGACTATAACGGCACGGTTTGCCGATAAGACGGTCACCGATTCCAAAAGTGAATGCGTCTATGCGACCGACAGCATGTGAGCTTCCATAGGAGACCATCAAAAGTTGTCTAGGCCAAAGTCACCTTTTGGCCCATTTTTGGGCATGAATATAACGGCACGGGTTGCCGATAAGACGGTCACCGATTCCAAAAGGGAATGCGTCTATGCGACCGGCAGCATGTGAGCTTCCATAGGAGACCATCAAAAGTTGTCTAGGCCAAAGTGACTTTTGGCCCAAAATTGGGCCTACAGGAATGACTATAACGGCACGGTTTGCCGATAAGACGCTCACCGATTCCAAAAGTGAATGCGTCTATGCGACCGACAGCATGTGAGCTTCCATAGGAGACCATCAAAAGTTGTCTAGGCCAAAGTGACTTTTGGCCCAAAATTGGGCCTACAGGAATGACTATAACGGCACGGTTTGCCGATAAGACGGTCACCGATTCCAAAAGTGAATGCGTCTATGCGACCGACAGCATGTGAGCTTCCATAGGAGACCATCAAAAGTTGTCTAGGCCAAAGTCACCTTTTGGCCCATTTTTGGGCATGACTATAACGGCACGGGTTGCCGATAAGACGGTCACCGATTCCAAAAGGGAATGCGTCTATGCGACCGGCAGCATGTGAGCTTCCATAGGAGACCATCAAAAGTTGTCTAGGCCAAAGTGACTTTTGGCCCAAAATTGGGCCTACAGGAATGACTATAACGGCACGGTTTGCCGATAAGACGCTCACCGATTCCAAAAGTGAATGCGTCTATGCGACCGACAGCATGTGAGCTTCCATAGGAGACCATCAAAAGTTGTCTAGGCCAAAGTGACTTTTGGCCCAAAATTGGGCCTACAGGAATGACTATAACGGCACGGTTTGCCGATAAGACGGTCACCGATTCCAAAAGTGAATGCGTCTATGCGAACGACAGCATGTGAGCTTCCATAGGAGACCATCAAAAGTTGTCTAGGCCAAAGTCACCTTTTGGCCCATTTTTGGGCATGACTATAACGGCACGGGTTGCCGATAAGACGGTCACCGATTCCAAAAGGGAATGCGTCTATGCGACCGGCAGCATGTGAGCTTCCATAGGAGACCATCAAAAGTTGTCTAGGCCAAAGTGACTTTTGGCCCAAAATTGGGCCTACAGGAATGACTATAACGGCACGGTTTGCCGATAAGACGCTCACCGATTCCAAAAGTGAATGCGTCTATGCGACCGACAGCATGTGAGCTTCCATAGGAGACCATCAAAAGTTGTCTAGGCCAAAGTGACTTTTGGCCCAAAATTGGGCCTACAGGAATGACTATAACGGCACGGTTTGCCGATAAGACGGTCACCGATTCCAAAAGTGAATGCGTCTATGCGACCGACAGCATGTGAGCTTCCATAGGAGACCATCAAAAGTTGTCTAGGCCAAAGTCACCTTTTGGCCCATTTTTGGGCATGACTATAACGGCACGGGTTGCCGATAAGACGGTCACCGATTCCAAAAGGGAATGCGTCTATGCGACCGGCAGCATGTGAGCTTCCATAGGAGACCATCAAAAGTTGTCTAGGCCAAAGTGACTTTTGGCCCAAAATTGGGCCTACAGGAATGACTATAACGGCACGGTTTGCCGATAAGACGCTCACCGATTCCAAAAGTGAATGCGTCTATGCGACCGACAGCATGTGAGCTTCCATAGGAGACCATCAAAAGTTGTCTAGGCCAAAGTGACTTTTGGCCCAAATTTGGGCCTACAGGAATGACTATAACGGCACGGTTTGCCGATAAGACGGTCACCGATTCCAAAAGTGAATGCGTCTATGCGACCGACAGCATGTGAGCTTCCATAGGAGACCATCAAAAGTTGTCTAGGCCAAAGTCACCTTTTGGCCCATTTTTGGGCATGACTATAACGGCACGGGTTGCCGATAAGACGGTCACCGATTCCAAAAGGGAATGCGTCTATGCGACCGGCAGCATGTGAGTTTCCATAGGAGACCATCAAAAGTTGTCTAGGCCAAAGTGACTTTTGGCCCAAAATTGGGCCTACAGGAATGACTATAACGGCACGGTTTGCCGATAAGACGGTCACCGATTCCAAAAGTGAATGCGTCTATGCGACCGACAGCATGTGAGCTTCCATAGGAGACCATCAAAAGTTGTCTAGGCCAAAGTGACTTTTGGCCCAAAATTGGGCCTACAGGAATGACTATAACGGCACGGTTTGCCGATAAGACCGTCACCGATTCCAAAAGTGAATGCGTCTATGCGACCGACAGCATGTGAGCTTCCATAGGAGACCATCAAAAGTTGTCTAGGCCAAAGTCACCTTTTGGCCCATTTTTGGGCATGACTATAACGGCACGGGTTGCCGATAAGACGGTCACCGATTCCAAAAGGGAATGCGTCTATGCGACCGGCAGCATGTGAGCTTCCATAGGAGACCATCAAAAGTTGTCTAGGCCAAAGTGACTTTTGGCCCAAAATTGGGCCTACAGGAATGACTATAACGGCACGGTTTGCCGATAAGACGCTCACCGATTCCAAAAGTGAATGCGTCTATGCGACCGACAGCATGTGAGCTTCCATAGGAGACCATCAAAAGTTGTCTAGGCCAAAGTGACTTTTGGCCCAAAATTGGGCCTACAGGAATGACTATAACGGCACGGTTTGCCGATAAGACGGTCACCGATTCCAAAAGTGAATGCGTCTATGCGACCAACAGCATGTGAGCTTCCATAGGAGACCATCAAAAGTTGTCTAGGCCAAAGTCACCTTTTGGCCCATTTTTGGGCATGACTATAACGGCACGGGTTGCCGATAAGACGGTCACCGATTCCAAAAGGGAATGCGTCTATGCGACCGGCAGCATGTGAGCTTCCATAGGAGACCATCAAAAGTTGTCTAGGCCAAAGTGACTTTTGGCCCAAAATTGGGCCTACAGGAATGACTATAACGGCACGGTTTGCCGATAAGACGCTCACCGATTCCAAAAGTGAATGCGTCTATGCGACCGACAGCATGTGAGCTTCCATAGGAGACCATCAAAAGTTGTCTAGGCCAAAGTGACTTTTGGCCCAAAATTGGGCCTACAGGAATGACTATAACGGCACGGTTTGCCGATAAGACGGTCACCGATTCCAAAAGTGAATGCGTCTATGCGACCGACAGCATGTGAGCTTCCATAGGAGACCATCAAAAGTTGTCTAGGCCAAAGTCACCTTTTGGCCCAAAATTGGGCCTACAGGAATGACTATAACGGCACGGTTTGCCGATAAGACGCTCACCGATTCCAAAAGTGAATGCGTCTATGCGACCGACAGCATGTGAGCTTCCATAGGAGACCATCAAAAGTTGTCTAGGCCAAAGTGACTTTTGGCCCAAAATTGGGCCTACAGGAATGACTATAACGGCACGGTTTGCCGATAAGACGGTCACCGATTCCAAAAGTGAATGCGTCTATGCGACCAACAGCATGTGAGCTTCCATAGGAGACCATCAAAAGTTGTCTAGGCCAAAGTCACCTTTTGGCCCATTTTTGGGCATGACTATAACGGCACGGGTTGCCGATAAGACGGTCACCGATTCCAAAAGGGAATGCGTCTATGCGACCGGCAGCATGTGAGCTTCCATAGGAGACCATCAAAAGTTGTCTAGGCCAAAGTGACTTTTGGCCCAAAATTGGGCCTACAGGAATGACTATAACGGCACGGTTTGCCGATAAGACGCTCACCGATTCCAAAAGTGAATGCGTCTATGCGACCGACAGCATGTGAGCTTCCATAGGAGACCATCAAAAGTTGTCTAGGCCAAAGTGACTTTTGGCCCAAAATTGGGCCTACAGGAATGACTATAACGGCACGGTTTGCCGATAAGACGGTCACCGATTCCAAAAGTGAATGCGTCTATGCGACCGACAGCATGTGAGCTTCCATAGGAGACCATCAAAAGTTGTCTAGGCCAAAGTCACCTTTTGGCCCAAAATTGGGCCTACAGGAATGACTATAACGGCACGGTTTGCCGATAAGACGCTCACCGATTCCAAAAGTGAATGCGTCTATGCGACCGACAGCATGTGAGCTTCCATAGGAGACCATCAAAAGTTGTCTAGGCCAAAGTGACATTTTGCCCAAAATTGGGCCTACAGGAATGACTATAACGGCACGGTTTGCCGATAAGACGGTCACCGATTCCAAAAGTGAATGCGTCTATGCGACCGACAGCATGTGAGCTTCCATAGGAGACCATCAAAAGTTGTCTAGGCCAAAGTCACCTTTTGGCCCATTTTTGGGCATGACTATAACGGCACGGGTTGCCGATAAGACGGTCACCGATTCCAAAAGGGAATGCGTCTATGCGACCGGCAGCATGTGAGCTTCCATAGGAGACCATCAAAAGTTGTCTAGGCCAAAGTGACTTTTGGCCCAAAATTGGGCCTACAGGAATGACTATAACGGCACGGTTTGCCGATAAGACGCTCACCGATTCCAAAAGTGAATGCGTCTATGCGACCGACAGCATGTGAGCTTCCATAGGAGACCATCAAAAGTTGTCTAGGCCAAAGTGACTTTTGGCCCAAAATTGGGCCTACAGGAATGACTATAACGGCACGGTTTGCCGATAAGACGGTCACCGATTCCAAAAGTGAATGCGTCTATGCGACCGACAGCATGTGAGCTTCCATAGGAGACCATCAAAAGTTGTCTAGGCCAAAGTCACCTTTTGGCCCATTTTTGGGCATGACTATAACGGC